>JBBPCS010003907.1:0-11817 GCA_037974645.1 Hollardia meadi
GAGAGAGAGAGAGAGAGAGAGAGAGAGAGAGAGAGAGAGAGAGAGAGAGAGAGAGAGAGAGAGAGAGAGAGAAACACGTGTTTTTCTGGACATTCACTTTGTCGACTCAGGTCAACTATGTCACCCCACACTAGTCAAGGCAATATATGTTTTGGACACTTTACAGGAGATGCACCATGTAGCTGTAAACCTGATATTTTTTACAATATGATGAATGTTCAACTGAATGAGCCAACGTGTTATTGTCATTCCGATGACTCACCACTGTAAACACAGCTCTTACAGGTTTTATGTACTGAAAAAGGTGCCACTTACCGAGGCTAAGAACTACCAACGACATATCTGTATAGGAAAATTTTTATTGGCTGATATTGGCCTATCACATCTATATCATTATATGTGCCAATATAATTGGGGTAATTTACAATGCAGTCGTGGAACCCTTCTTGATCCCTTCTTTGTAGAAGTCGGTGTCACCGCAGCAATAACGTCATTTCTCATCACTGTCAAAATGGCAACCACTGAACTCCATCTTCATCTTAGAGAAGAGGTAGTAGTCTTTGGGTGCCAAATCAGGTGAACAGGGCAGGTGTTTGACAAGTTCAAATTTGGGATGGCAGCCGTTGCCACTGTGGACTTCCTGTAGCTGTCTTAAGAGATCAGCGCAGCGGGCCCCTGTAATATTGTGACTCTTTTACAGGTAGACTACCACACAATCCCTTTGCGTCCCAGATAACGGTAGCTATCACCTTGTATGCAGACCTCACAGATTTGGCTTTCTTTGGAGTAGGAGACTGGATGTTTCCACTGTTTCGATTGTTCTTTCGTTTCTGGTTGGAAGTGGTGGACCCAAGGCTCATCTATGGCGACACATTTCTGGAGAAATCTCTCAGGATCACCCTCAAAAATGGCAAGATTGTCCCTTGACATGTTTTGCCAGATCTGCTTCTCATCAGGCCCAAGGAGTTTCAGGACCCAGCAAGGCAACACCTTGGTAGTTTGGAGTTCATTGTGGATAACTGCATGGACACTTTCCAGGGAGATACCCATCAATGTATCGGCGTGTTATTTGTCGATCTGTCAAGATTATGTCATGGATTTTGTTAACGTTCTCCTATGTAACAGTGACTGGCCTTCTAGGACGGTGGACATTTTCCACTTTCTCTCTGCCATGTTTGAATTCAGCAGCCCACTTCTTTACCATGCTGTAAGAAGGGGCACCCTCCCCTAATATTGCCACCACATCCTTACACTTCAGACCAAGGTAGCGAATGATTGCACAAAAGCAGTTTGTCAAAAATACATTATAACTTAATTTTTAACGGAATAAACATCTTATTTGTGTAAGTCTGTCTGGTGGGGGAACGTTTCAGTTTAATTTCAATTGAAGTAAGTCTTTAAAGCAGCATTAAAACTCCTGAAGAAAAGGAATGTGTTGCATTTTTATAATCCTGCTGCAGAAAAGGAATTATATTGTGCACATCACATTGAGTTTTGACTTCTCCTGTGGCCAGCATGTCAAAACCATGGTTTGTGCATTCTCTTTTGTTTCAGACTACAAATTATTCCCATTTGGATGAATTATGAACTTTGAAAAGAGCACCATTTCCAAGCACTCTGCCTTAACATTTGCCTGTGCTGATTCAGGGGCAAATTGAGCTAAATTATAATCTTAAGTTTTTTTTCCCTTATTTTCTTTACTTAAGAGGGGAGCTTGCTGCTATTGTGGTTAACCACTGTCAAGTAAATGTAGAGGAAACACTCTAAATCTAAATGATTGTATTTTAGTCATGATGGACGTTCTGATTGTGACAGTGACTTTACCCTGGTTGTTTTATACCTTTCCTTTTATTTAATTTTCAGCACATGTTCCACTGCTCTCTCCCTTTGACCTTTTCCCAGTTTCCTTTCTTTCATTCCCCCACACACACACGCACACACACACACACACACACACACACACACACACACACACACACACAAACTTCTTAAAGAATAACTAGCAGATGTGGACAGAGTTTTTCCCTTCATCTAAAATTAGCTGAGATAGAAGAATGGCAGGAAAGCGCACAGGGTTGGACGCACGCACGGACGGGAGGGGTGAGGGGGGGTTGATGGAGAAATAGACTATAAGTAGAAGACGGACTTGGTTGATGGGGCTTCGCGAAGTAGTGTGTATTTTTGGTGCTAGTCACACACAGCTGAGGCACAGGACACAAAGTCTTCCACCGCCTGAGACTTTGAATGTGCATTTATTATTTATTTATGTAATACACTGTGTTTAGTATTGTTGCATGTGTGTGTGTGTGTGGGCCAGTGTGAAATGAATTAAATGCATCAAGGAGCAGCAGAGGTAATCAAAGCTGTTTTTTAAAAAAATCTATTGTCATTTGTTACATTCTACGCAGTTTTATGCTTTGGTAATTATGTCAGCACCAGCAGGTATCTTTTATTCATTAAAATTAGTTTTAGAATAAATATCTGATGGAAAGCTCCAATTTTGCTAAATTCTGTATGGTACTTTTCAGTTGTAAACAGCAAGGTAGGCCTATCAGCTTCAGTTTGTTTCTCTCACCTTCATCCTGATGCAATTATGCTGTTAAACTTCTCATCCTTAATTTTTGTAATTACCCATCTATTAGCACTTTGGAAGCTAGATGTTGTACACAGCTCCAAAGCAGCAGGAAGGTGCTAAGAACAACAGTGCTGGTTGGTAAGTTGCCGATGTCCCCTGTTCACTCATTACCCAAGGGTCTGTTTAGAATACCAGGCCACCAGCCCTCTGTTTTACCCGCAAGTAAGGTTTATCTCTCCCCTGATGATCACATAGCCTACAAGGGAGTGTGTGTGCGTGTATCTGTATTTGTTGGATGGAAATATGTTGACTTAGTCAACAAGTGATTTTTTTTTTGTTTTGTTTTGTTTTCTGCATGCATGCACTGTCAGTGTATGTTTATGCTTTGTAGAAAACTTGTACAGCTTTTATGCTATAGTTGCCTTTGTATTTGAGAAAACACAGGTAACTATGTGTGCGTGTGAACGTCTGAAACATACCACTCACAGTGAATACCTTATGAATGCAAGCCAGCATCCGCACTGCTAGCAGTACCAGAGAAAAACATGATTCCCCAGTGTCTGTCACCTATTCCACTCTCAGCTCTAGTCTGAACAACAGTGCGCAGCTCATAACAAGTGGCACACACAAACACATTCACATAGCGCATCCACAGGCTTCCTATTTGAGTTTTTAAAGATGTGTATATGAAGATGGGTTTTTTTCTGTGGCTTCAGGATTTCAAAGTTGGCTCCAGCTGAACAAGTAACATGTAAAATAAAATGAATGCATAATTAAGAGGAGTGCCAGGGAATTATGTGCCCTTAACATTGTTGTTTATTTTGGTGAAAGAGAGCTAGGCAATGAAAGCTCTAGTGGAGTAAATGCCAAATATGTCTGGAAAAGGTCTACAAAACTGGAAATTGTTTGGCGGGGGATGTGAACAAATGACAAGTCGTATATGCCTCTTTTCTCTCTTTTGTTGATGTTACATGTATTTTAAATTTCCCCCCAAAAAGTTTTAAAAAATAAATTAAACACTGTATAATATCCAAAAATGTTGCCGTGGTACCCATCATTTATGTATAAACCATGTTATATGTGCAGGAATGAGGCTCAAAGTGAGGGATGAGATTAATCTGAGATCAATTAAGAACTGACTGGGCTTTCTCTCTATAAAATCCATTAGTATGTCATTATCAGGAACTGCCTCTCAATAAGGTACTTTGCTTGTTGTTCACTTATTTGAGAACAAAATAAAGAAAGCAGAGAAGTGCCTTACATATCAGTCTTAATAGATACATCAATTAGCACTTATTCAGGAGCCATGGCCATATTATATTTCATTGCAATTAATGTATAGCTTTGATGTAGGCTGCCAACTATTTGCCGCACTACTAAAAGATGGAATTTGAATTATTTGAGCCTGCTGGTTCGCTGCCCTTTTGTATGTAAAGGTAAAATATTGTGACTTTGCCACAGGTTGCATGCTTAGTGTTGCTAACAGATTATTAGACCTGGACGGGGTGCTATTTTGGGTGGGTATTTCTGGGTGTTGTTATTTTAATTAAAACTTGGTTTGAACACACTAGTGTTTACTTTAACAGGTCTGGTGGACCGCCAGCCAAAAAAATCTTTTCTTTTTACTGCCAAAATTAACGGCAAATATCCATTCATCCCTTTATTATGAAATTTTTATTTGTGAAGGTTTGTTTCCACTTCCTTCTCTTTCCTTCTCTTTCCACTCATCCTCTCTGCTATGTGTCTCTGTCATCCTTTGCGGTGAATAAGTCATTGACACTGTAAATTCTAATATGACTGCTACAAGCTCCATGCACAGCACATTCTCTTTCTGTATTTCATCATGTTGTACTACCTAGTCGATGTTAAATGTATTTATTGCACTGCGGTAATCTAATAAATAATCCATAATGAAAATCGTTGTTAGTTGTGGCCCCAAGTCTTGACACAAAACTTAATTTGTCATCAAGAGATTTATCTGTCACTAACGTTTTGTTTTTGTCTGTCAATTGGTTTGAAAATCTGAACCCTGATAACAATTTTATTTCAAGAAAGGGCTTGAAAGCACATGACGATTACAGATGCCATCAGAAACAATTACATCTTGCATGGTACTTAAAAAAGTTTGTGATATCCTATTGTTGCCAACATAGCACTGCCCTGATCTGACTTAAAAGAAGAACAAGAGCAGTGTTTCTTGAACTTTTTAGACGTCTGGTGGAAAGATCAGGTGTCTGGCTGCTTTGTCTCTCACTTGCCATCACGCATCTAGAATGTTGATCCGCTGTGGAATGTGTCGGCTTCAGACACAAGACAGCCGGCCTCTGTGTACGTGTGTGTTCATGACTCAGTTATCTTTTGCTTTCTTTTGTAAGATTGTTTATTTCATAAAGTTTTAGGACGAGGAGGGGGGAAAAAAAATCACGACACTAAAGGTGCTTGTCGCGAAAAAGAGAGGCCTCGCCGAGTCTTTTAACATGCAGCGTATTATTTTCTTCAAACAAGAACCCCTTGCCAGTTTGTTGCAGGGTGGCTGGGTTGGTTTATACTGCAGCCTTGTTTGCCTTGAGCAGCCCCTGCTTTTGGAGAGGGTGGAAAAGTTCTTTCTTGTTCCCAGCCAAGGCTACTGGACACACACATGCACTCATATACACACATTATGCACACACACACTGTCATGTGGCGCAGAACTCTGTCTCCTGACGACTACCTGTCGCTGGCAGATTCAGCCTCCCACTCTTTCTTTCTCTCTGCGTCTCTACATCTCCAGCTCTCTTGCTCTTCCCCCGCTCTTCCCTTTCTAATACCTATTTGAGTCTGTGTTCCAGGCTTGAAAGGATTAATTATCCGTTTATGCTTTATTTTTTTGTTCTGTTCATTTCTGGGGAGGGGGGGGCGTTATTTTTAGGCTTTAAGTGTCTGGTTGCTAGGAGACAGTGTGTGTGTGTGTGAGAGAGAGAGAGAAAGAGAGAGAGAGGTAAGAGAACGGAGCAGATTTTGTATTGTGAAGGCTGAATTACAAACACATACACACACTGAGCCAGCACTGACACACACTCACACACATTAAGATACACACACAGGTTGTTTTAGTCTGTTATTGTGGACTTGTTTTTCTGGCACTCCGTGTGTGTTGCTGTCATTTATGTTTGGAAGTTCTGGCTCCTCTATGGTGTACCTGCTGTCACATGCACACCTGAGTGAGTCTTCTTCCACATTTTGTTCAATGCAATAATCTCTGAGTAGTACTTGCCTCTGTATTGCAAGATGTTTTGTGTACCATAAATTACACGCATGGACACACAGACAGGAAAAAGGGTCTGTTGTGGTGATGCGTAACAGTTCCTAACATCCTGCCCCTCAAGTGGCACATTCCAGGAAACCACCTCCCAAAAGTACCACCTACTGTATCTCTTAGACACACGCACACACACACAGTGGTGGTTCGATCACGCCACTTCTAATTTACCCCAGTGTGGCAAAGTCACCCAATGACCTCACAAGCACATAGGGACAGCCCAGATGCATATTGTGGGGGATCACAGCCACATTGTCACACACTCTATTGATCTAGTGCTATTCACACACAAAGGCTGGACACTATAGGTAAAAATTATTCCACATAGTTCACAGTTCTTAAGTATAAATGAACGATATGTTATTAAATTTACTTTTAAAAAAATTGACTCGGTGGGACAAGGATAATAGGGTTGCAACTGAATTGAATTAATGTTCACTCAGATGACTAAAGCTTAAAAGACTGATGGTTCCATCTTTAAAAATTGAGCTTGACTTTTCCAACTTTGAATAAAATTTAGACGATACACATCATGTAGATATTGAGATAATGTCCAATGCGCTCCTACACCCAGAGGTGCGCTCACAGTCAAAAGCACTCTTGCCAGTCAGTAGCGAGTGTAGGCAATGTGTTGTTGAACCAGAGGTCAAGTGTCAGCTGGCTGCTCTCTGAGAAGCTGTTGGCTGGAGAAGTACATTAACACCATCCTGCGAGGTGGGGTGACAAGAGTGAAAGAGAAGAGCGGCGCCTGTGGCCTGTAACATGGTTGTGCTAGGTCTTAACAGGTTTTCCCCAAAAGCAACTTGGAAGGAAGTTATTAGCCTATCATGGGAAAGGTGTGTCAAGCTAACTTTTTACATTTTTTACATCTTACTGTTAAGGTGATATCAAGAGTATGAATTGTGAAAAGTGTTTACGGTGCCGGATTTCAATTCTTCTCACACATCTTTCACACCATAATAAAAAATGCACGATAGACATTTTATCATAAATATTACGGCAAAAGAAGTTATGTTGAAAGTGAAAAGACATAAGGAAGTTATAGTCACTGTTAAACTGGATGCTCCGATCTGATCCACTAGATCAGGTTCTTTGCTCTTTGGTGATTAAGCAGATTAGATTTTGGCCAGATGTTACATTAAGTTTCAGTATCAATGTCATTTTAAAATATTGAGTGTCTGCTATAACTTACTTTCGTTGTGTGTGTGGAACAGAAAAACTTCCTCGCTGCTTTTTATATGCAAGGGTTTTGAGACTACTTACACGCCACAGAGGCGTTCCATTCCTTCCTGTCTTTTTTCAGTCTTTTGCCTCTTTTTTTTTTGGTGCAGCCAACGCAACATCTCCTTCTTTGCGAATAGTAATTTGGACGTTGATTACCATGGCTTCAAACCATTTGAGCATTTGTGTCAGCCCTATATGCTTTACAGAGATTTCAAGTGCATGTGTTTGACAAGCTAAAACTTCCCAGTATATATAATACGACTGTTACTTGCATGTTGGCCTGTGCGGCTGCAGCATGTAGGAGCATTATGTATGCATCTCTATGTGACTATGACACTAATGTCCTGGGAGCACTGTGTCACTTGGGTGAGAGACAATATACCTAACAGCACCCTGAGAGCAACAGGACGCTTCACAATATTATTTTGCTGTTCTTAACACACTCTGGGGACCACATACACACACACACTCTCCCACCAAGCTTGTTGTATATGAGTGTGATTACACAGAATGAAGTCCAGTTGTCCAGCCCACCTATAGGGCGCATCAGGTGCACTGACTCTGGGCTTTATGTGTGTTTGTGCATAGACATTGTTCAGTGGTGCTCATCCTACACACATATTGTATGGTGGCCAGTGACATTTGCTCTTTTAGTCTTCCAGGTTCTGTGTGTGTGCATTTGTGCCTTTTCTTAGTACTCCCAGGTAAAGAACCGCCTGTTGCTTGTTACATGGGCCGTATGTGTGTTGTCCCATGGGGTTAGATACTAAAATCAAGCTATCGCAAACAGCCTCAGCCTATTGGGAAACCAGGCGAACCCTTTCAGTTGATCAAATATTTATTAAGTTAGTTTTACCTAAGAGTTTAACTTGTTTTCTTCTTTTTGTTTGTAACCTTACTAAACGGTTGATATTTTATATTTGGCAATAATTAAAAAAGCATTTATTGATTTTTTTTATTTTTTATTGTTAAATTAAGAATCTCAAATCCCTGTTGTTGAGATTTAAAGATATTCTCTACTTGTTACTGCTTTAACAGAGTGCTCATGTCTCCAAATGGAAACTTTTTTTGAATTATCACTAACAAGTTTCAAATCTCGGCAAGTACATTGTTTATAATGTTCTGAAATAAATGGTTTGTAGTTTATTGGCTAAAATAATCTAAATGTACCCAAAAATCAATAAAATTGGAGATATGATTTTTTTTTTTAAGTGCTTACTCAGTTAATGGGGTTAGAATTTACCCCTGAAACACATAGTCTTCCACACACTTCAAAGCCCTTTCTCAACTTGGATATTTGAACCATGTTGTGACTTAGCAAGCCGTTTGTAGTCTCGTAGTCAAGCATGTGAACTAAATGTGAAGGGCTGCATGAGAGGAGCTTTTTCTGGAAGAGAGGATCCCTATGGACGTGCCCCCCCTCCTTTTTTTTTTTTTTTTTGCTCCTCCCCTACAATTTCCTGGAAAAGACGTCTATCTGTTCACTGGAAGACGAGCTATACAGCAGAGAGAAAGAGAGACAAAATCGTTCATCTTACGTCATGTCCTTCTCATTCTCTGTCCCACTTGTTCCCTCACCGCCGCCTTTTCTTCCTCCCTCAGTGTTTCTGTACTTTCCCTCTTCTCTCCATCCATGTTGTGTGTTCTCACTCTCTCTCTTGCTCTCCCACTGTTGAACAATAAGCCCAGTGTGTGTAAGTGTGTGTGGCGCTATTTTTGGCCCCTCCAAGGCCACAAAGCACTCTCTTCTCTCTTGCTCTTTCTCTCTCTTTCTGTTTCCATCTTCTGCAGCTATATGGCACAGAGTAAGAGCCTATAGAAAATATAAACTGTGGTGACCTCTAAGAATAGTTGAGAAGCCTGCAAGGCTTACATGTTTTCATGTGTGATGTGTGTTTAACCCATCCTGGTACTCAGGTGAGGCAGCCGGGATGCACATTCTGAAAACACCTCTAAGGGACATTAGCCTCCTTCTAGATTATTCACAACAACCCACATTTATCTAAATGATTGTTTCCAAACCCGTGAAACCTAGTCTGCATGTTGCAATGAATCCACAATAATCACAAGCTTGTGTTATCAATCAACAACATCAACAACTTGCATATTCGTTCGTCACCATCTGACTCAGATTCTGCAGAATTTAAAAGTGTGAAATTTACAACAGTCAAAATTTTTCCACGAGTTTTTCCACAGGCGGCAGTTTAAATCTGATTCCACCAGTTCGCCTTGAATAGACATGAGTAGCAACGAAACATGCAGCCACATGCAGAAACTTTTGTTTCCTAACCCTCTTGCATTTAGTTAGAAAATCTAGTTTTTAAGTCAAGAAGTTCACTGCACAAATTGATAACGTGAAACCAAAGACTGATGCTCAGAGTTAAGAGTATCAGTATACTGATGGAAAAATTAATTGGTAACTGTTTTCATAATCGATTAATCATTTCATTGCTTTTTTTTTTTTTTTTTTTGCTTTTATTAACAAGAAGGCCAAAAATTCCCTGCCTCCTGCCTGTCAAATGTCAGTATTTGCTTGTTTGTTTGCTATGAAAGTAAATTGAATCATCTTTAGTTCTGGGGCAATTGTGATGAACATTTTCTGACATTTTATAGACCAGACAATAAATAGGTTGATTAAGAAAATAATCTGCAGGTTTATCCATAATAAAAATCATTGTTAGTTGCAGCTGTACTTCTCACTCTCTTAAGTAAATATTAGACATTTAGCTAATTGTGTAATTTTTCATTGCTGCTTATAACGGCAAAATACAAAACATTTCTGATATAATAATATTCTTCCAAAAATTAAAAAAGTAATATTTTTGAATTAAAAGTTCCCTTCCAAATTATTTACTTTTAATACATTTTCCATACCCCTAACCTTTTTTTTGTTTTCTGTCACTTTCCTCTGTCCCTTTCTCTCTCTGTGTCTCAATCTTTTCCTTGAGTATTGGCCTAATGAATTTTTAATGGACTTGGTGGGAAGAGTTCAGACACATTGGGATTCAGGCGTATGGGCTCTGATTACCCTCCTCCTCTTCTTCCTCCCACGGAGCCCACCCTCCCCTTTCTCTGCCGCCTTTTACTCTTACTTTCTCTGCCTCACCCTCCAAGTCTTTTATTATCCCTCCCCTCCACCTCCTGGTCTTGTGTTTCTGCTCCCCAAGCTCACCGCTTCAGGCAGTTTCACTTATTCAAGCAGCTGTGACAAAGACAAGGCTGCGTATACTTGTGAATGAATGAGTTATAGGCAAATGCTGACTGTCTCTCAATTTTTAGTGCTTTTACAGACTCTCACAGCTGACGGTGACCTCACCCCCCTCACCCACACACACGCACACTTGCACTGATCGTTTCCCACTTCCACGCTAAAGCTGAGCTGGTTTAAAGTAGTAGGGTGCTAGCCAGCTGCTGCTAATGGCTGTTCAGAAGCCCTGGCCCAGTATGAAAACCCTGAGTCTGCAACTTCACTGTTAGTTTGGCACAGGCCTGTCAGTTGATTTGCTGCTGAGCAGGACTAACAGCTCTGGGAAGCTCTCCTCCTCATCTCTTTTCTCACTCCACTACTTTGTCTGACTGCACGTCTGTCTCTGCCTCCTTCCCATAAGGTCTCGCCCTCCTTCGCACGTCATTCCCATGTCGGTGATTCAGTCTGTCATTTGTCTGAGTCTGTGCAGTTGTCAAATGATTATTTTCATTGTTGCTGAATTCACTCATAATTTTCTCAGTGAATTGATTATGCATTATGTCTATAAAATATCAGAAAATAGTGAAACATGTCCAAGATATTTCATTTAAATTCCTTGCTTTAACCACTCAGAGCTATTCAGTTGAAGGTGCCCTATGAAGTTTTCTCACAAATAAGCACGTTACTTACCAAAATACATGTACATCGTGTGTATCCTTGAGGTCTAATACACTTGTTACTTAAACTTAAACATTCGCACAGCATTTTAAAAATATTTTGAAACCTGCATTGTTTACATCCGTATTTGCTTACCAGCGTTTTTCTTCTTCCTTTCCTTCTCTGGTGTGATGCTAAATGTTTTTGGTGCGTTACCACTACCAACTCTTGAACAGCATGAAACTGGCAGCAGGAACATGTGTTTCGCTGCTAGCATGCTTGTGCATTCTTGCTCCATTGCACTGCTAGTGGCAGAAAAACTCCACAGGGTACTGTAAATTGTACGTTAAACAAAAGCAGCAAATAATTACATAAGAAGCTGGAATCAGAGAATATTTGGCCTTATCCTTGTAAAAAAAACGTTGCCTCATTCATTAGTCTTTCCAGCTGTTTCTGGTTGTGTTTATGATTTTCACAATTAGTTTTGTCGGAAGGGCTTTTGAGAGAATGCAAGACAGGCAAGCCAAAAATGAAGGATGATGAAACTGCAACTACAAATCAAATGATTTATAAACCCCAATAAATAGGACGAGAACTTGTGCATAACTGTGCCAAACTGCAACAGGCGTAATAGAAATTATATAATAGAAGTTCTTCATACAACATTATCTATTCAAGTTGACCACAAAGTTGCCCTTAACCCAGCTTAACACTGTTCAGTTCTTCACAGCTCAGCAACAGGTAGCTTAATCTGTCATATTCTCTTTCACTCTTTTCTCACTCAGTTGCTTTCATCTCTTCAACCCGTGTGTGTGTGTGTGTGTGTGTGTGTGTGTGTGTGTGTGTGTGTGTGTGTGTGTGTGTGTGTGTGTGTGT
>JBBPCS010003908.1:0-11816 GCA_037974645.1 Hollardia meadi
CGATCATAAACGAGTAAAGCAGAGACATCTCGACAACATACACAGAAAAACAAAGCAGCAGCAAACAATAGGCCGAGCAGACGTGACAGACGGCTTGCCGAACACACTGGCGCCATCTTCACTTTAAACTAATTTAGGTCAAACAAATGGGCCCTCCTACCTGACCCGTGAGTCATGTAAACCATTTGCCATTGCCTCACAGTCACACCTGACACCTCAGTGCACCCACTACAACCCCCCCTCCATTTAAACAGTTTGCTCCAACTGTCACTCTAAGAATATAAGTTATACAGAACAGAATGAGGTATAAATAAACAATATTTATTCAATAGAATATTTTCTATAGAGTCTTCTGATTAACTTTGGGATGAACTTTGGTTCCCTTGACAGCCTGGGCATTTTCAACATCGGCATACCAGTCTATCTTGACTGTCTGGAAGAAATTGAGAAAGTATGTCATATACTGTAGTTAGTCACAATGCCTCCCTCGGGCTCATTAAACAGGCTCCCCCAGATTTAATTTAATATATTTTCAAATGTAAAATACTATGCTATGGCCTGGCTGAATACTTGATGGTTTATTCAGAGATTCGCATTTATATTTCCGGTATATGCCCAGCTAATTTGGCTATTTAATCAATTGTCAATGTCAATCAATTTCTTTCCATCTTCCCAGAGGTAATTAAGATGTTGACTGAGACTAGATAATCATTGTCTTGTTTTAAAACTATCTGTGTGTATGAGGAGTGCCATCATGCCCACATATTGTCTGGACTGGTCCTCACAGAGGTTGCTGCTGGAAAGCGTGAGTTTCGTCTCGTGCTCGCGAATATGAACGTATGTTCACACGTGACGTGGCTACCTCTTCGATTCCAAGCTGCAGTTTATAAACATTGTTGCCCGTCAGCATTTATCAAAAGCAACAAATAGTTGTATTACTCTCTACCTTTTGTCAGGCATGAAGTCTGACAAAGGCTGGCAAGCAAGCAAGACACAGACAGACTGAGATTCACTGCACAGCCCAGCAAGGTTAGCAAGACAGTCAGACTAGAGAGAGATGCACTGCTCGCTAGCACATCAACTTAACACTACTGTTATTTGACGACATCAAGAGAACAAGTTTACCTGACGGCTGTTCCCACAATTCACTCTCATGGAGTTTTTTTTTTCTTCTTGTGCCCAGAAGGATAGTTCCGCTTCATCCTGTCATATAAGTTGTCAACATTACACTCGCTACAATGGGTAGGTGAGACCTTGCTTAATTTGCGGGGACCTTACCCAATGTGCATGGTGAGTGTATAGGGCTGCCCGGCTCTGGGCATAGACATGGTTTAGCAGCTAAATGAGGGCATCCTCAACTCCAGGTATGGGCTGGTAGGTGAGCTGGTAATTTCAATTACCACACAGACAAGTCTCTCCAGGGTCTTCATGATGTGGGAGATACTCTATCTGTTGTAGAGGATGGGGGTTGCTCTTCCAGTTGATCGCGAAGCCCAGCTGGGACAGGTGCAGGATGAGGTGAGCTATGTGAAACACTGCCCATTCCTGTGTCCTGGCTATGACAATGAGGTTGTCTAAATAAAAGAAGACCCTCATGCCCTGGTCGCATAATGGCTGAAGTGCCACATCCACACCTGCTGAAGGTGCAGGGGGCTAGCGAGTAGCCAACCGGGAGCCTGCTGTATTCATAGGCCACCCCCTGAAAGGTGAAATACAGAAATTTCCGACACCTCGACTTGAAAATAGGCCTTCTTTAAGTCGATGGTGGTGAACCAATTGCCTGGTTGCACTAGTTCCAGTAAACGTTTGATCGTTGGCATGCGGAACGTTTTACGGGCAATGTTGTTGTTTAAACAATGAGATCCAAAATGGGTCTGAAATCTCCCGTGTTCTCGGGAACCAAGAAGTATGGAGAATAGAACCCCTTGTCTCTGTCATGTGGCGGGATAACAGAGATCACCTGTTTTCTCAGGAGATCTTGTATCTCCGCTGCCAGGAAATGTATCTCCTCCTGGGAGGAGAGGTTCGCTTCCCTGATAACCCCAAAGGGGAGGGGTTGGTACGGAACTGGAGCACGTAAACGTGCTGCATTTGATACAATCAACCATCACATCCTATTACAAAGATTGAAAATTGTATTGCCATTAAAGGAACTGCATTAAGCTGGTTTAAGATAGATCTCAGTTTGTATACGTTAATGATGAGTCCTCCATGTACACCAAAGTTAGTCATGGTGTTCCACAACGTTCTGTGCCTGGACCAATATATGCTTCCTTTAGGTAATATTATTAGAAAACACTATTAATTTTCATTGCTATGCGGATCACACCCAATTATATTTATCCCCGAAGCCAGACGAAACCAGTAAGTTAACTAAGCTTCAGACATGTCTTGAGGACATAAAAAAACTGTATGACCTGCAATTTTCTGCTGCTAAACTCAGACAAAACTGATTATGTTATTATTGTGCTGGGCCCTAAACATCTTAGAAATACTTATATAATACTTATACTTAATATCTAATGATATACAGTACAGTACCTACTAGAGCGGCATTACCTTGGCTTCCAGCACCACTGTAAGAAATCTTGGGGTTATCTTTGATCAGGATTTGTCTTTGACTCCCACATAAAATACATTTCATTGACTGCCTTCTTTCACTTACGTAACATTGCAAAAATCAGGCACATCCTGTCTCAAAAAGATGCAGAAAAATTAGTCCATGCATTTGTTACTTCCAGGCTGGACTATTGTAACTCCCTATTATCAGGCTGCCCTAATAATCTCTAAATCTCTAAAGACTCTCCAGCTGATTCAGAATACTGCTGTATGTGTACTTATAAGAACTAATATAAGAGATATTTTTCCTGTATTGGCTTCCCTGCGCTGGCAGCCTGTAAAATCCAGAATATAATTTAAAATCCTTCTCCTAACCTACAAAGCCCTTAATGGCCAGGCACCATCATATCTTAAAGAGCTCATAGTACCCTATTACCCAACTACATCTCTACGGTCCCAGGATGCAGGGCTGCTTGTGGTCCCTAGAGTCTCCAAAAGTAGAATGGGAGCCAGAGCGTTCAGTTATCAAGCTCCTGTTTCGGTCCGGGGGGCAGACACCCTCTCTTTGTTTAAGAGTAGGCTTAATACTTTCCATTTTGATAAAGCTTATAGTTAGGGCTGGCTCAGGCCGGCCCTCCTCCTCTCCCTCTCCTTCTGTTCACATTCATATCCCATCATCAATGCATGATACTAACTTGACATCTTCTCTGGAGTCTTTGTGCTTTCTCGTCTTGCAGGTTCCCATGGTTTTTGGTTGGACCTACTGCTGTGGTCCTACTGGACGCCCACTGCTGCTACTATTATTACTATTATTATTATTGTTGTCATTGTCATTATCATTATTATTGTCATTAGTACTATCATTATTACGTTAAAATATCTTATTATATTACAAAATAATAGTTCCTAAAGCTACTACTATTATTAACAGTAGTGATATTTCTATAGCTATTATTATTACAGTTGCTATGCATCTGTGTGTGTGCCTGTCTCCCTTCCCCTATACCATCCTCCCATTAAATTAATTAATAATAAAGAGTGTGGTCTAGACCTACTCTACATGTAAAGTGTCATGAGATAACTTTTGTTGTGAATTGGTGCTATATAAATAAAATTTGACTTGACTCAAGATTTCTGCAGAAATATATGTTGTTCTGTACTTCCAGCATGTCTGTCTCATTCCCAGGGAGTCAAATATCACACTTTTGTCACGTCCCTCTGCATCTCATCCACAAACAGAAGATACCCTTTCCCACACTACTTTCACCCAGGAGACCAGGGTTCACGTCCCATGTGAAACTAATCTTTGAAACAATCTTTCCCTAAACCTAACCATGTAGTTTTTGTGTTTAACGTTACTAAAGGGACCTGGGATGAGAACATGTTGGGATGTCATGCCAGCCACTTTCTGCACAATCAGCTGGTTCCTGGCATAAACAATGCAGCCATGGAGTTGCTGCACAATGGTAGTGTGGCTGAATCAAAGAAGTAATTCCATGGTGATAAAATTGACCAGAGCTCTCTCTACTAACATGTTTAGAAAGGGCAGAGCACAAATAAATAATTAGTGACTATTTGAAGAAGAATGATTAAAGAATAGACTTTTGGGGAAATTAGAAATTTAGAAATTTGGGAAAAAATAAAACAACCAGGAGCAACTGAAGCAGGATGCATGTACTGTTGGTGCATGAGCACTTAAGTTTTTGTGCATGAACCTAAACAAACTGAACACAGCACTGCAGAATTTTTTGGGTAGATGGTGAAGCCAATAAGCTGAAATAGGTCAACTAAACCCCAGCTACTGTAAAAAAAAATTAATTTTATTCTACCATCTCTGTGCATAAACATTCAAATTAAGTGACACATTTTGTGCAAAAGCTAATAATTTATACTCTCTGTGTAATATTTTTATAAAACCAAACCCTGAAAACTCAAGTGTTTTAGTAGTCAGGATGTGTACATTTTATTATTGTGATATTGTGATTTGCTGAGCAAGTAAAGCAGCCAGAAGCATCCCTTAAATGCACAATATGAAAAAACAGGCAGACATTATTTTGTATGAAACTGCCACATTTTATATTTTTTGTATATATTAATCAAAAGTGTTGGAACTGCAGCTGAAAGATGATCATACCTGTTTAAGGGCATAGTTGCATATAGGCTGCAGACCATTGCTACATTGCTTTTCAGCCCTTAATTGTGTCATTCAGATTGAAAACTGATGTTCTCTCTGTTTTAAATGGGCCTTTGCTGCATATCAGGCTTTTCTGTACTTTCTACTCTTATGGGACTCAGCTATTGTGGCTGCTATTACTTTTCGGCAGTCTCATCTTGATAGCCACAGCTCACTGCAGGCTGTGTCCCTATGTCATACTAGCTCAGCAAATGGCCCAAAACATAACATCTTCCCCAGCACTATTAAAAAGCCAATCCAGGCAAATGGGGGGAAACTTTGGCACATGTAAGGAGGTAATCAGACACAAGTTGCTAATGTCTGATATTTTAAAAGAAAGTGAACTTATCTATCTATCTATCTATCTATCTATCTATCTATCTGTCTGTCTGTCTGTCTGTCTGTCTGTCTGTCTGTCTGTCTGTCTGTCTGAAGACCCAGTGTTCTATATTAGTTGCTTTCAAGATTCACGGTGATGAGTCACAGGTAAATATAAATGATAAATACGTACAATGGTGAGAAATTGAATAATGAGGAGGTTGAAGGTTATGAAAAGTTGAAAATATCTCCCTCGGGTAGAATTGATTTTTTTCTATTGCTGTAAGGCTGTAGTGGCTGAACATTAGAAACATTTGATTAGAAAACAAACATCATCTAAAAAAAAAAAAAACTACCAATATTCAGAATAAGCATAATAAGCATCTAATGTACCCAAGAAGACTCATTTGCTTAACAAGACTTGGGTGGCGGCACAATGGAAAATATGAATTATTTGTAACACCTTAACTGGTATTTTGTAAATGCTATGAGATTCTGCATCTTGATTATGCGTGGCTGTTCAAAATATCTCAGCAGCTATACAGTACACACTGCAGGAGTGGATTTCATCAACATGGCCTGCTGTAAATCCTTGGCTCAGCAGAGACTATAGTTTATCACAAGCACAAATCTGCTCCCTTTTCTTACTTGATCCATTCACTGATACGCAAAGGAATTCAATCAGGCCAAGCTTCTGGACATAAAAAGGATTTCTCATTGCAGTGGTGGGACCATAGTGCTGAATTGACTTCAATAGTTCTCCAGATCTTTAAGGATGGTCTTTTGTTGCACAACATTAAAGGTGACCCCACGCTTTTTCTCAGTTCTCCACCAAAATGACTGAAGCAGAAAGTCTTTCTGTTCAATCTGCAGAAATGCAATACAGTTAGGCTGTATGGTTGAGCAACAGATTGGATTTGTCCCTTTTTAAAAATGCAGATTTTCTGTCCAGCAACCATTTTAAGATCCATGTAGCTGCTATTACAGCAGGGTGAAGCCAAAGATTACGTTGTGAAAATTGATATAAACATTCTAGCTTAAATTTACTATTGGATTTTAAATTTTAGACTAATTTGGCAACTGTGGCAGTTTTTTTTCACAAATTGAACAAAAGTATTAGCTGATTTCTGCCTCTGACTCACTTTATTCAAGCAACAGCAGTTGATACTTATAGGTTTTGTAGTATTTAGTCCACCATGCCGGAACTGGAAAACCCTCTGGCTTCACAACTCTATAGGATACAGTATACACCGATCAGCCACAACATTAAAACCATTGAAGGTTGAAACGAATAACATTGACCATCTTACTACAGTGCAATATTCTACTGGGAAACCCTGGATCCTGGCATTTATGTGGATACCAATTCACAAACCATCCTCCCAAACACCCTTGCAGATCAAGCAAAACCCCCCATGGCACCGGCACACCCTGATGAGATTGGTCCTCCAGCAGGACAATGCCACATGACAAAAAACTGCTCAGGAACAGCCTGAGGAACGTGACAAAGAGCTTAAAGTCTCCACCTGGCCTCAAAATCATAATCTGATTGAGGTACATGAGATGTGCCTAAACAATTATGAGATTATGTCAAGCAATTCTTTGGTTGGTATTTTCAGTGTTACAAGACTAAACATTACAGAGAGATTACTCTGGACTCAATATGTGGCAATGATATTTCATTTGTGATAAAGACATATTGTTACACACAAACAACAAGCGTGAAGCCACGGGAGAGCAATTTCTGACACTTTACTACAAGTTGCAGTTTAGCTTGAGTCTTATTATCAACACACATCCGTGTTTCGATAAACATTTTTGGCAGTGAATGATGCTTTAGAACACTTTAGTAGAGCGATTTCCTCATAGAAATTCAGTCAGGAAGGTAGTGAAACTTCAAATTGAATCAGTATCACAACAATGGAAAGCATACTTCTTCGATCTGTGGAATTCTACAAATACAATTTAACTTGGGGTATCTAAACTTTGAATGAACAGCAAGTAAATACCAGTGGAAGTACACAGTATAATCTTACAGAGGTTAACTGCAGGATTTGAATGTTATTTGTCTAACTTCAGGTGATTGCAAGATGAGCAGGTCAACAAAAATGTAATGCTATTATTCAGAACTATAAAAACTTAGATTTTTCTTGTAGGTTCATCCCGTAGTTATGAGTAACAACTCCTTTAGGCAATGAAAGTGCTGGTAAGACTTATTTTGTCTTTTTGTGTTCTGTACACAAAGCATTCTTATTATTGTTTCCTTTCAGGCTACACAGTATGCACAGCTCACAGTCAAGACAAAAATTTCAAGAAATCCTGACCTTGCTTACCGCTTCAAAGTGGAAACATTCCTTTTCTTTCAACTTTTCAGAATGTGGTGACTTTCATTTCATGCCTCATATTGGGTTTAAAAGCACATGACATATATACATTAGTTTCTTATTCAAAGCATTTCTCTCCCTATCCTTATTTTATTTCCATGCCTGCTGAGGAGCCTGAAGTTTCTAAACTTTTTTTTTTTAATCTGCCCTTGTTAATAAATATCAAGCCTGGTTTATGAATTCAATTTGTCTCAAAAGTCATTACCATGAAAGACGACTCCTGAGCTGCCACTGTCCACTCTTGCCTTTGATTAGACAAAAATTCCATTAACAAATTGGTGGAGAAGGCAGATAATTGTGTCTTTTTCCAGCATTTCTTTTTTCTTGTGAGTGCTTTTGAAAACATTTCTGTCATTGAACTCAATGGTAAGCCAGGTCATTAAGAAATAGCAAGCAGTGTAGAAGGCACAAGTTGACTTCACATGCTGCAAAACAACAATAATTGATGCTGATTGGTATACACATTTTATTAGAACTTATCTAAACTTTATGCACTTTTGATAATACTGATAACAATATGTTTGAGGTTTGATTCTGCTTGTTATGGAGAGAAAAAAAAGATGTGGACTTTAATTCCCATTCTAAGACCTTGAGAGCGTTCTGTGCCTTAAGCGGTCCCACTGTCTGTGGGGTGCCACAAGGGCTAGCAACTTGGACTGTTCTTTTGGCCAAAGGCTAAATTGCATATTAACATCCAGATTTATTCACAGCACTGAAATTATTTAACAATGGCAGTCATGTTGTCATTATGGCTTGCTCTCCATCATTGATCACAGCATTCATCTGCTGAAATGTCCCTCCTTGCCTCACGTAAAAGAGGAACTGGTCTCAGAAACAGTGCCAAGTAGCATAATGTGATTGCATTAGCGCCTTGGCATTTCAAACTGCTTTCTTTTAACTTTTCCCTAAACGATTGCATGGTGTGCGTGCATCTGTAAAAAGATGGCATGACTTAATACAGCACTCTTGTTTTTCATTCCTTTGCTCTATTAGGCCTAACGTGATTTATTAACACACCATTTAGCAAGTTTAGTGGGTTTCTAAGGTCATATCACTGACCATGAGCCACTAGCTACAAGGACACTGGCTGCACATAAGGGTGGCACAAGCCTGTGATATAACCCTGCCATGATGTGCTTGAGAACAAAAAAGGAAGGCAATAAGTGTGGCCGGGGCTGAGGGGGCTACTAACAACAGTGCACCAGCCCCTGCTGTGGCCACCATGCTGGCTTTATTAGTTTAGCGTCACAAGCCTCTCCCCATTGAGAGTTTGTATCTGGCAGGATGGAGGGGAAGTAATGCTTGGTTTGCCTGTGCATGTATGTGTGTGTGGGCAAACAAGCACGCGAGTCTGTCTCCCTTTATATCTGTTTATGTCTGTTACAGAGGAATTTGTGCTTGCTGTAGAGACAATATGCAGTTTTTTGCATCTTCTGTATGTGTGTGGGCAGGAGTTGGCCTGTGTGTGTGTGTGTGTGTGTGTGTGTGTGTGTGTCAAGCCCAGTGATGTTCCCCATCTGTTTATTGATAGACATGACATGATTCTCCAAGAAAATAAACAGATGTTGAGGCAAAGCCCTTGCATTGTAATAGCCTGTGAGGGCCAAAACAAAACAGACTATAAAATCCTTTAATTGGCAAGTTCCAAAACAATGCTCTAATAAAAATGGCTAACCATCTGAATTCTAATTATTGCTTTAAAAGGCCTAATTTGAATTTTCTGCAACCTAGAGGTTGTTTTTCGAAGAGTGTGTGAACTTACTACAGCAGTCTTTTCAGATGCATATATCTTCGGGGTAGAAACAAGGTGCAAGGTGCATGTCTTCAGGCATGAACACCAAATAAGAGAAAGGGTGGGGTAGGTGTTGCAAAATTGAACAGCTGCAATAGTAAATAAGGTTTATGTGGCAAAGGGAGAGCAGTCTCTCATCAGTAACCACAGTAACTGTGAATATTGTTGATCCCTTGGGGAGGAAGAGGCATTTCTTTCTTCACACCAACACACTAACCTCCACTGCTCAACGTAGCACCGTATCCGATTGTAATGCCAAGTGTTAAAGGCTTTCCCACAAACAATGCTACATATCTTTACTCAATTAGATAAAGATTTTATTTTTTTTAATCTATGCTGTGTGGGAATATAACACTCAGGGAAATTAGTTTCATGGGGTATACAATTTGGTTGTTGACCGGGTGACAAGAAAACTAAGAGACCTTGACTCAAGTGGGCTTCAAGTACTCAAGCTGATAGTTAAACACAGCATTGCTGCCAGGAGAGGAGCAGTAGGGAGCCAGTAAACTATCTTCTTTTTGAGATGTTTGCCAAGGAATTGGCTTTGCACCAGAATCACATTCTTGCTATGAATCTTGAACAGCAATTATTTTCAGTTTGCGTGTATTTTATCATGCATATAGTAGTATATTTTGAGAAAACACAGATGGAAAGAATACACTTAAGATTTTGCCTTTTTTGTGTGTGTCAATGACACCTTCTTTGCTGTGAATTTGGGTTTCATAAAAACTGATTGTCGAGCAACAAAAACTTCCCTGTGTTTTCCATTATGACTGAGTGAGGGGAAAAAAATGTCTTGAACAAATTCAAGAGAGGGGAAACAAAGTAGTCAAAAAGTTGTACTCCTAGAGACAAATTTGACAACTATGTGAAGTTGCCTTTCAGTCATTAAACGTAACAGTGTTTTGGGGGATCAGCATTGACTGTCAAATCAGTGCAGTGGAGAGCAGAGGATACTAGCTAGTACAACTCCCCGAGGCGGAAACGAATGCTCCTCTTGTTTCCATGTTGATCTCTCCCTGGTTGACATGTCCTGTTTTTCTCTCCGACTCATTCAAAGGCTAACAGGCTCATTTGAGCCATTTCTACAGGGAGACATGGATGTAGTCATTTGAATAGAGTTGCTTGGACCAGACTCATGGTGGCATGGCTTCCTGCGCATTCAGGCCAATTCGTGATTGCCGTGCAGGGAGCCATTGTACATTTCTCCACTATCCTTTTCATCCAGGACAAATCAGCCATTCAGTGAGCGTGTGCTTTTGAACTTCATTTACCCTTTGAAAGGAATAGAAGCTAGAGGAAAATGTCACAATAAAATAATTCTCATGTAAATGGTTCACGCTTTAATAGGGAAAAGATTATGTAGTTTTATTATTACACTTCAACAACAGGTTCAACTCTTGCTTGTGCTATTTTCTCATTTCTTGTCTTTTAAAATTATGAATTCTGTCAGAGAGAACAACTTATGTCAAGTACTATGCCAATAATTCCATGTAAAGTATTTGTACCTTGTACTGGCTGATCTAACAGTGCTTAAATAGCCTTTTTGCTCTTCCTATCAGTTTGCATTTTATCATATAAAATATATAAGCAATGTTATATTGAAAGCTGTGAGCATCAACTGACATTGTGCCGGAGGTGTAAAGAATACCAGAATATTATACCTAAGTAAAAGTACTCTTACTTCACACAACTTTTACTAAATAAACTTAAATTAACGTAACAACATCAGCCACCAAGCCCTTAGGTCCAAATCGACAATAAACTGCATTTGTTTAGACAGATTTTGCAGCCTGTCCATACCACTGATAATCAATATACAACCGCCTTCCTCTGTTTAGCCTCAATGCAGTTAACCTGAAAAGAGTACAAAACTGAGACAATCAAACACATAACCACAAATAAATAAAACCATTTGTGGGCACCGCGGTAGATTCAAAAACCAATATACAGAAATTAAATAACTGCCATCTGCACAGTTTTACACACCACGCAACACACACAATGCTATGTTACTAGTGGGATGTCAATCTGTGAGCCTTGTCCACCCTCAATCTTTTCTTGGTTCAATTTCTTTGCTCAACCATTCTCTGTGTATATAATAACCAGTCCACTGTCCCACTATAACCAGTCTATTTAGCCTCTCTGTCCCACTGTGCTCCTCAGAGTTTTCAAACATGTTGAGCTGAAAGAGGCTCTGCTGTCACCGCTTTGACAGACATGGAAAGAGCAGAAAGTCCTCACACACCTCACTGAAGGTAGAAGTTCATAAGCAATGTAGCAAATGTAGAAATCACCACCGAGGATCCACCGTGAGCATTTTAGCTTTTAGTATTTTGCCAACTAGCGTCAACTGTTAATCACGTAACATCGGGGTGTGTTTGATATGTGTCATTTAGTGTGCTTGCCGGATGGTGCATTAATCAGTGATTAATTGAGGTAGATGCTGCCACTCTTTAACTACGCCAAGGTACAATAATGCTAATGTTAGTGTAACGGGTCGAGGTGAGACTCAAATGCAGCACTTTACACCACAGTTTCAATTGGTAATGACTTTTATTTATCCTAAGATGAATAGGCAGAGAATGCT
>JBBPCS010003910.1:0-11816 GCA_037974645.1 Hollardia meadi
CATATATATATACACATACATATATATACATATATATATACACATACATATATATACATACATACATACATACACATATATATATATACACATACATACACATATATACATACATACATACATATACATACATACATATACATACACATACATATACATACATACACACACACACACATACACGCACATATATACACATACACACACACATGCCAAATCAAGGTCTTTACAACTGGAGGCAGTGGTGCTCATGGGAAATGCAGTCTTCATTCTGGCAAACACTAGTGCTTTTGCTGACAGTGGCCTCTTAAATCAACACAAAATCAAAGTTCCTTGTAGTTGCTTGAACAATCACTACCAAAAACGTCACTGTCAAATTGACAAATCTGACAGTTCAGGGTTTCAAAAAAAGATTGTACCTTTTAGCCTTGTGTTTATAGAAGCAACGACATGCCTGAACTATGCTCATTTGTTGATGCGTACTTAAACGTCAACTTGTCCCAAAAGAGAAATTTGTCTTGCAGCCAGGTGAAAATACAAGGCATAATAGACATACAACACCTGCCACACAACTTAAGATACAATACAATGTACACAGGACTGTGTAACAGCCTGCAACAGAAAACACAATTTTTCCTATTTGTTTCTACTCTAAATTATGTATTAATATTAATTGTTTTTCCCTCAGTCTTGCCTCACAACAGATGCTTGATCAACCTCCACCAGGGTAAAATGATAAAATTAAAAGGATCTAAGTTGGGAGTTGGCTTTATCATGTTCTTGTGCATATTATTTCAAATAAGAAATCAGTCCAAAATCTTTGCATCTCTCTTTCCCAACATATTTTACTTCTAAACATCTAATACAATTTCAGTTGTTGAATGGTGCCCTCTTGAGGAGCCTTGCTAGCCTTACATGACCATAATATTCTGCAACTTATTGAAGGCTTTGAAAGAGCTTTAAACTTTATGTATGATTACAGGCTAGAAATTAAGCTTCCATTAAATATAATATGGCTGATCTGTGACCAGTAAACATAACATTCAGAGGGAATGTGCATATTCTGTTCAGTGTGTTGTGTCCTCTTCGTCCCCTTCCCTCCTCCACAGCACTCACACCTATTGTGACTGTTATTCCTGGCAGCTCACATGACACACTAATGTGTCAAAGTGTTCTCTCTCTCACACACACACACACACACACGAGGGGGACAGGGAGCAGGCGAGACATTTACTGTCCCTGTCAAAAATAACACAGCTGAGTTTGCTGTAGATAAAAGTGTGCAGCAGAAATCAGATCTGTGTCTGGAGCAGGCAGCATGTGACTGGCATCAGCTGGCACTGAACTGGGGTCAGCTTACTGCAGCACAGATAGAGTCACTGTAAAATCAACTTTGACTTAGTTGTGAAGGACGTCAAGGAGAAACATTAGAGGTCACTCCGGTGAATTTAAAGGCCAGAGTCAGTCATGATTAGCACTACTCAGCCTGTGAAAACAGTTTTATAATGTGTTCTGTGGCTATGGAGGAGCTTAGACAATAAATCCCTGATGTCATCTGGGTCTGCGTCAACTACAAACAGAAACCCTGCAAATTCAAATTCCACATCTGCATTTTGCCTATTCTTTATTTTAAAAATGTCCCAACTACAGTCAACTTTTGAAATGTTGAGGCTATGGACATCTATATAAATCTGATTATTAATTAACCAACTAGATAATTAATGCATTATCACAAGTTCTCTTTATCACCCTGAAGGTCCTTGAAAGTTTCATTAAAGCGCAGAGCCATGAATGTTAGAGTATCCTGGTTCTAAAATTGTCTGCTTTCAACTATTATGAGTTTTAAAAGACGGTACTATGTGACCACTTTCATATGTTTACAAGTCCAGCTGCCTTTGACTTGGCATCACTGACTGTATAGGCAGATGGTCGACATGAAAGCTCCCCAACAGTGAAACCAAAACATCTTGCCCCCTGTTGCCCCCTGGTGGCTGGCTGCAGTATAGGTCATAAAGACGGTGGCCGAGAGAGCTCAACTCACTGCAACTTAAGAAAACACATGCAAATAGAAAAAACAGTAGCAATTTAAGAAAACATCTTAATCAATTTGACAACATTCACAACACAACCAAACAGAGAAACACGCTGCAAGTAGCACAGATGACAGATATTGATGTTTCTAGGGGACACTAAAAAGTGATGGACACGCGTGTTTTGCAACCATTTCTGACTCTTAAATTTATTGGGGTCAGCTACTCGTCAGTGGTGTTGGAAAATGAGCTAAAATAGAAGTTTTCTCTTTATTTTAATATCGTGATGGCTTGGTGTGTTTTTTGTGGTACTGGTTGTGTTGTGAGTGTTTGCTGCGCACGTTTTGTCAAATTGATGAAGATGTTTTCTTAATTTGCTAGCGTTTTGTCCATTTGCATGTGTTTTCTTAAGTTGCAGTATGTAAACCCCTCCCCCTCCATGTTGCGCTTTGAAAGTTTTGTCTTTAGCTTCAAGCTCCAAACTTTGTTCTTCCCGCCTCCAGCTTGCCGTGCTCCACTCGCTAACAGCAGCTCACCGATTCTTCTCGGGTCTATGTCAAAGTGCCTGAATTTTTCCTGCTCCACATACTGCAAGACTCTTTGATTTTGAAATAAAATTTCCGTCTCGAGTGCCATATTGCTCAAGTTCACCCTCTAATTCAGTCATTTGCACTAAATGGGACCACCATACTTAACATAGTTTGCATTACTTCAAATGTAGCTAATGCCATCTACTAGCATTTGTAGCCTATGTAACTAAGCGATATACGAACAAATTTTCTTATTTTTGTTCGCATCTATGATTTTCTCTTATTTTGTTAGTACCCATTGATTTCTGGGATTCACCAATGTTTCCGGATTTTTGCTCTTCTCTTAGGTAAGAGAAAATTTTACGAGTGGTCAAGAGCACTCTTACCAAGATAAGAGAAAAACATCTCATTTATACAATCCACAAATTGTTTGTCCAATGCACCGAAACATATGTTTTAAAATTTAAGAACATCAAAAAAAGCATAATATAATCAAATTTAGATTATTAAATGTTTTAGAGGAATTTTAATGATTGGATTATTTAATTTGTGGTTAAAAAATACTATTGGTCAATTGATCTGTGCATCCCTCTGATGACACGGCATTCACAGCATCACAGATGTTTTGCCATTGCTGCGTTTTTGATTTTGCTGTAACACCAGTACTGACACTCTGGAAGATCACCTGTTAACTTTGTTTGAGTTGATTTAACAGTACTTCCATTTCACTGCTGCTGAAGTTCTTCTTCTTCTTACTACCTTTTTTCTGTGGCATCTCTCAAATTCTTGTGCCAGAGTCGGCTATTTGCACACGGCACAACACCTACCCTTATATGGCGTTTAGTGGGCATTACCTATGCTAATTACAAACAATCGGCCACGCGCCTCCAATTTACGATCAAGTGGGATTCATCATTCAGCACACCTGGGTAAGAGCAGATTTGGATGGTAAGAATGTTTAGTGCATGTGGAGTTGACTTCTCTTTTTTTTTCTCTTAAAAAAATAAGAGAAAATATAAGATAAATTTAAGAGAATGTTGCTGCATGAGGCCTATTGACACACATACACAGTGACTGAATTAATCCAGAACAAAATATTTTAAAAAATAGCATGATTATATTGTTTTTTATTAAACATTTTCATAATATTAAATTTAATAAAATATTTGTTATTTTATTAAATAAAAGCCATATAAATTATTATTAATTATTATTATTATGCTGAACTGACGATCCCCTGGGTCATTATTGGAGACCCGGCTTCAAATTGACTCCAGGTTTTTATTTGTCTTGGCATACAGTATATTTCTAAAATACAGTACTTAAGTATAAATCTGATGTACTTTTACTTAACTTGAGCATTTTCATTTGTTACTTTATACTTCTACTCCAGTTCAGAGGTTAAAATTGTACTTTTATTCTAAATGTATTTGACAGCTGTATAGTTTACTTTACAGATTATGATTTTACATGCAAAACATGATCACACAAATTATGATGTACTGTTAAAAATCAAACTACCCTAGAGTATATTAAAGAGTTGAAATTATAGCTCCACCTTGACCAGCTGCAACATGGAAATGCTGCTTACACAACAATAATAATCCAATATTATGACATAACAGTAGAATCGTCACAAAGGATATTTGTCTGCATTATGATACTTTTAGGGCAATTTGCTACTACTCTTGTATTTGAAATTTTCAATGTAGGACTTTCACCAGTAATGGAGTATTTTATATTGTAGTACTGCTACTTTAATGATCTCAATACTTCCTCCAGCTCCATTCACATCAAAATAGCTGAAGAGGTGGACAGCTTCATGTAGCTTAAACTCATTACTGACAAGATTGATCAACAGAGCACTTATATGGATTACACTGATGCCAAGTCCATAATTTGTGTCCTTATCTTGCCATTCAGTCTTTTTCAACTCTTTGAATACAATTTCTTATGTCCAGCCTGTTAAGTATGAGTTGTAGTCTTCCCACAGTCTGACTCATGTTACTAGAGGGAACATGAAAATGTATATGAAGGCCTCCGAGTCCGTTTTTCAGCACAGTAACATTCTGCATTTGACAGGCCAGTCCGCTGCCACTGGAGCCTCTCCAGACACACAAATTCTGTCTCTGACCATAACAACAACAAAAAAAATGCATAGCGGGGACAACAACAACCCGTGTAAAGACCCAAACCAACGACCCAAACCATCCACTTAAAATTAGCACTGCATCCGACAAAGAGAAACAAGAACACAGCAACTAAAGGGACATGAGAAGCCAAAACAGTGAGGTGAAGTTACCTACAGTTAGCCTTTGGTCTGCACAGATCTGTGTCAACTTACCTGAAAGACAAAAGAGAGATGAAATAATTAGCTGCACAACTGGAGAATACTAGGAGGTCACAACTAAGCAAGAATCAAACAACAAAATTCCACATCTTGGCTGATTTCTTTGGCTAGTTGGGAAAAATGCCCAAAAAAGATCACACAAGCCTCTAAAGTTTCATCCTACTTTCATGAGCATCCTAAAGTCCTGAATACTAGCAAAAAGTTATGTTTAAGCCCTTCAGTCGTGTTGTTTGGTTGTCCGTCTCACGTGCTGACAGAGCTGATATACATCTATTTTAATAAATCCAGCTGTTCACACAGGCCACATAACAGCTTGCATTTCACTCATTCTAAATCCGAGTAAAACAAAAACAAAAACATCCAGGGATTATCTCAAACTCTGTGTATTGGGGGACTGCCCATTGTTCCGACAGCCCATTTTTCCAAAACGCCTATAGTCCGGACAGTGTCCGAAAAGACCCACAGAGTGTCCCTCCCCCTCATTTTTTGGGGATTGGGATTAGATATTTAGGGTTTGATAAAAATGTCAGTATGGGCTGGTCTTCATAACACAGGTAATCAGAATATGGGCCATCAGAACAGCATGGCACCAAGTTTTGAAGCCTCTTTTAGCTCATTATTCTGGTTTTCTGGCTTGCAGTCTCTGTTCTCATCAACCAGCAATTTTCAGCCAAAAAGCTCTGAAAAAGCCGCTGTGCACTACCTGCACAGCACCAAACAGCAGACAAACACATTTAGGAGGACTAGCTGGTGACATAGTGGAGCATTTAGCAGCTAAAGATATATTGCTCAGGAGTTGGTGGAGACCAAACCAAAGCTAAAACGAACGCAAGTATCAGACTTACATTCACCAGGTGACCACAAACACGACTATGCTTCTCAATGTCCGCTTGATCTGTTAAAAAAGCAACCATTTGCCAACAACGCTAGCATCACTCCTGGTTAGAATGGGTTCATCTACAACTTCCTTGGGTTTAAGGGTGCAACTGTGTGCACAATTCAACCAGATTTCTGGGTAAAAACAAGCACAGGTTCAGCTGTAGCACAGCTAAGAACTTATCTTACAAGGTCCACAGTCGAAAGGTGACTCAGCAAAAACCGACCTATGTGACATCTTGAATTGTCACACTAACAAGTTTAATCATGGCTGCATTCTATTAATGTGTTCAGGACCAGCTCTGCTATATATACACACTTAATGTGATGGATTAGTGTGACACTAAAATGGAACAAAGCCATTCCTGTTATGAATGACATGTACTTTCCCTAGTATGACAAGTAAGTTTCTGCTGTATAAAAGGTCTATAGTACTGTATGTTCAATGGGTTCGGTTATTAAGAAAATTAGGTTAATCCCTTAAATGTTCCAGTTTCAGTGAACTGAATGGGAAAGATACCATTACTCTTTGGGCAGGTCACTGCAGCCACAGACAATGTCATTGAGTCTGCAGTGCAGTGTGCCTCTAACTGCCTGTCTCTAGCTGCTAAATATGATCTATTAGCACAGATACACCATATAGCATGACCTCCATGTTCCACAACAGCAGAAGAAAGGGCAAAAAGGAAAAAGGAAGAGTTAAAGGTCTTACAATTTTTTCCTATCACACACACTGACCTTAGAATTCAACAGTGTGTGTGCTGTTTGATAGATCTGGATATGAGGGTAAACAAAAGAGGCTCTTTTCCCCATCTGCTGATTCATCCTTTACGCTGCAACTCCTCTAACTGCAGAGTCATCCTACAGTCTATACAGTAAATACTCAATTAATATGTTGTTATAATTTAGGTAAGCCATTAATTAAAATTATGTTTATTTTTTCATTCCATTCTTCCTCCTTGCCAAGACCTGGTGCCTACATTACCCACCCTACCACTGATATTTCAGTCAGACATTCACACGTGTTATGCTAGTAGCAGCTAATGCATCCTGGAGCCAGCAAGTAAGTACATCACTTAAGTAAATGTACTCATATTCCACCATTAGCACATCTCTATTAGCAGTTTTTTAACGGTTTGTCTATGATACAGGATATACTATACAGACCACTGAGACAGCATACGCAAGTAAAGGCCTGTCAACAGCAGCATGGAGTTGAGATGAATGTAGCATGAGCACTGTTTCCTGAGGTGGAGCGCCTCAAGATGGGGTAAAATGACTAGTGCAATATTACTGTATATCACTGGAGACTGCGTGTGCTGTCCAAGGAGAGGTTTTAATAACATTTTTGAATGCAATAATCTGCTTTCTGAGAGCTCAGCTAGTGCAGAACTGGAGCATGTTGGTGAGACTGCACTGGGCTGGTGTGGTTTATGGACTATGTGCATGGAGCTCCACTGCTTTAAAGGAAATCTTCATATTGGAAAATAGGATTATACAGCAGACATGGAGGAAACACGATAACTGCACGGTGCATAAAAATGCATTTCATCAAGTCATTTACTTGATTACAGGGTCTTGGTATACCAGCAAGTTTTTTTAATTACATAAAACTAAACAGCTCAAGATTGTAATTTATTTGAGGCAGAATTAGAAGAATGAAATGAGGAGTTCCCCAAAATCTAAAAATCTTTTTCCTGTTCCCTGTAGTGCCATTTATCCATCTAGATAGTTGATATCGGCTGTAGTCTTCTCTCCAATATAATGGAACTAGATGGCACTTCACTTGCAGTGTTCAGAGTGCCACAAAATACATTTAAAAAAACTCAACAGCAATGTCTCTTTCCAGAAATCATGACCTGGTTACTCAAGATATACACTGACCTTGTTGTGAGCAGTTTCATGGAGGAACTATTTTCTTGAAGTACACCGTATCACTGCGCAAAAGAAAATGAGTAACCACTCATGGACGAGAGGTTCGTGCTTGTGACAGGACGGGATGTAAACATGATGTCCGCCTGAGCTGTAAAATTAGTTAGCTAGCCTCTCATCCTTCTGCACAGTGATATGGAAGGAAAAAAGTTCCTACATGAAACTAAATCGCACTACATGTAAGCAGGAAAATATATATTTTTGATTTGGGGTTGACCTGTCCCTTTAACATGCTCTCCCTCTTTGTGGAGGGAAATTATTCCTCAGGTCATTATTGCATGTACTTACAGTTAACATCTGTTCAGAACATCTACACTGCTGCGATAGAGGCCAGATGGAAATGTCACTAAATATCAGCTGTCTGTCAACCGAGCTCACAGACATTCGACACTGTTCCAAGCTACAGAACACCAGGCTGATATTCCATCACAAAATATTCACATCCTGTCTCTTTGAATCGCAGCGGGCCTGCTATGATGCTCATTGCATTTCCCAGAATTCAATTCTGCTGTTGGTATGGTATCTTTTACCTCTTGTCCATCTCAGCTTAAGAATTCAGAGAACAATACATGGTATTGAACAATGGCATGAGGGTTAGCGTAAGAATACAATCAATTGGATAGCATCATTTAAATTTTAATAAATAAAAACAAGAGTTACATATGTTTTTTATATTGTTAAAAGAAAGCAACATGCCTCCCTGCCCTGCCGACTTTTTTAATGAATCAAAATTTTGGTCTCCTTTGAGATATTCTTTTTCTGTTTTGTTCTGTGTCAATGTTTCATTAAACCGCTAATTTTACAATTATTTCACGTTTACAGATTTTTAAACAACATGGAAGTTTGAGAACGGTATAAATTATCTCAAGGTCAAGGCTCCCTTAATAGCCTTCTCTGGAGCTTTCATCTGCATCTCATGGTCTTCATCAGTAGATGGAATCTGCTCTATTTCCTGTATGACTTTTTTGGTTAATGTCAAGCTTCATTTGGCCTTTATTTGATGTTTATACATTTTCAGACATAATTACTTCAATACAATAGATGGTAAAAACAAATTCAGCCACATTTTGGCTAAAATTGATGTTAAATCGTTGCTAAAAGCTATTGTGCTTTTCACAAGAGAATATTCTCTATTTTTTTCTCTCTATAAGCTGTTTCCACATTGAGCCTTTTGGTTTTTGGGAATAGTTAAAGATAACTCAGGCTCATACATAAAAGGCCAATCAGAATACAAAATTCCTCATGTAGCCACATTAAAGAGAATAAATGAGCATGTTTTGAGGGGAATCTTATCCATTATCAAAGAGATGTTCTATACCTTTGGGACTATAATCCTACAGGAGAACATTTGCAGCTAATAGCCCTGTAAAACTTTAATTTGGCTGCTTTGAATATTGTAGCATTCCATCTTTCTGTGCATGTCTACTAAGAGAACTGTATTCAGTTAAACACAATATTTTTTTAAAAAAATTAAAGCTGCCCTTTTAAACATTTTTAATTTTAAATGTATATGTCTTATAGAATTATATTATATTGCAATAACTTCATGGTGTTCTTTTCACTGGTTCTGTAATATGTGCAACATATGTGATTTGTGGTTCTGATTTGCTACAGTATGTGCTGCTTTGTTTATATGTTGTCTTTTTTAACAAAAATATAAACAACCACTTTTGTCTTTGTCCCCATGGGAAATTTTTCCTTGGACACAAATTCACACATTTTAGTTGCCTCTAGTGTATTCATATTGTTTATTATATACACTCAAAAAATTTTATGCACACAAAGACTTTTTCCTCTCAGATTTAGAGCACAAATTTGTTAAAATCCATGTTGGTGAGCTCTTCTTTGCCCAGATAATCCATCCACCTGACAGGTGTGGCATATCAAGATGCTGATTAAACAGGATTATTAAGCACAGGTGTGCTTTGGACTGGTCACAATAAAAGGCCACTCTAAAATGTGCAGTTTTATAACACCAGTTTTGAGGGAGCAGTCGGCATAGTGGAAACTGTTGCCTGAGTTGAATGTTCATTTCATTACCATAAGCCGTCTCCAATGTCGTTTCAGAGAATTTGGCAGTACATCCAACCAGCCTTACAACCACAGACCATGTGTAACCACACCAGCCCAGGACCTCCACATCCAGCTTCTTCACCTGGTCTGAGACCAGCCACCCACAAAGCTGATGCAACAGCTGGTTTGCACAAGCAAAGAATTTCTGCACAAACTGTCAGAAACTGTCTCAGGGAAGCTCATCTGCTAGCTCATCGTCCTCATCTTGCAATGATCTGAACACAATTTCTGGAAGCTAAAAAATGGCCTGCATACTCACGTGATGACATGTCACCCACTGAGCATGTTTGGGACTCTCTGGACCGATGTGTACGACAGCGTGTTCCAGTTCCTGCCACTATCCAGCGACTTCACACAGCCAGTCCAGTCTACTTTCAAGATACAACTGCAGATCGTAGAGAGGCCTTCTACTGTGATCAGTCCAAAGCACACCTGTGCAATAATCATGTTTAATCAGCCTGTTGATATGCCACACCTGTCAGGGGGATGGATTGACTTGGCAAAGGTGCTCAGCAACACAGATTTGAACAAACTTGTGCTCAAAATCTGAGAAAAAGTCTTTGTGAGCATAAAAAAAGTCTTAAATCTTTTATGTCAACTTGTGATAAATGGGAGCAAAAACAACTGCTGCATTTATATTTTTGTTGAGTATACAATTAATTAGAATATATTAATACACTACGGAGCTAACACAATGTTAGCATAAAAGTGTCCGGTTGTGGAAACAAGGAAGGAAGTTTCCACTTGTATCCACTTTTTCACACACCAAAAACACCTCTGCCCCTCTCTGTGTCACTTCAAGTTGCTCCGGCACTCAGACAAACACCACTGCACTGAGAGAAGACAGCAGTGGCATCAACTCACATGTCAGAAGTCGCAGGGTTTCTTCGCTGCTTGTGTGCTGCCTTTGTCTCTCTCGGCTTTTGCTCCCCTGACGTGATAGATGGACTCCTGCTACAGACAGCTCACATACTATTCACAGAGACTGTTGAGGTGCAAAACAATCACTTATTTAGTCGAGCTGGGGGAGGGGGGGACAGAATCTAGTTCCTTTGAAAGTTTTCACTGAAAGAAATGTCCTTTCTTGGTTCCCTGACAACCTTTCTTGTTCTTTCAGTGTAAAAACTGAGCTGAAGCTGTAGCTTTTATTTTTACTACACTGGACTTGGCAGACCGTGTATTTCCTCTGTTGGAGGAAGAAAGTAAGGAGGATCAGATTTCTTTTTAAATGGCAGGCTTTTGATGTCAAGCCTTGGTGACTTGTTTTTCTGTCTTATCATCTGGCTACTAGTGTTTCTTTTCCCCATCACACTTGGTTCTACTGATGTTGCATGTTGCCAGATCTCAGCAATTACTTTTCTAAAATGTTACAGTGGCATAACTAGGGTTGGGTACCATTCATATTTTAACTGATACCTGTACTGGTACCTGGAATTCAGTACCAGTACCCAATGGCACTTTGTTTTGTACTTTACTCTTTTCTTTCTTTACTCTCTTTAAAATGAAATATCTATACAAAAGGTTGAGAACCCCTGGTCTAAAGTGCACAGTGCAAATCCATTTAGGGTATGTCCAAATCCACTTTTGCTAGTTAAATGACACATAATCCAGGCGCAAAGTATGGTGGTTCTTAATTAACCATAGGTGTGTTTGGGGCATAACATCAATTAAACCAATCACTCACTTTGAAACCTGCACCTGGCACATTGCTATTTCACTGGTAGATTCGACGAGTAGGAGAACGGTTTTTGGCTGAGGAAACTCAGCAGAGTCCTGTTACTGCACAAAGTGGAAGAACGTGAGCAGACCATCTACTGGAGCAACAGGAATCCACATAATGGCCCCCTGTGGTGAAGCAGGCATGGGAGGAGGTAGCAGTGAGCGTGTCCTTAGGCCTGTCACGATAAGTATTTGTGTTGGATGATATATTGTCCCAGAAATAATGGCAATAAACGATAATATTGTCATTTTAAGACCATTTTTTGCCACTGATATAATGATAATATAATAGCAAAATAATGCCAC
>JBBPCS010003911.1:0-11816 GCA_037974645.1 Hollardia meadi
ATAGATAGATAGATAGATAGATAGATAGATAGATAGATAGATAGATAGATAGATAGATAGATAGATAGATAGATTCCCCATGGTAATACAGTGTGTAGTGCATATGCCAAAAAATACCTGCAGTAATTTCCCGTTGATGACAGCCACTTTCAGCATGTGGCATTGTTTCAGCCTTCCAGTTCTCTGTTTGTCAGCTGGAGCACACAAACCTTTTTATTCATGTCTGATTGACCCACACAGCAATAATGTGATTACAGGCCAGGTGGGTCCAGGATCGCCCATCGCCTTTACTTATTGAATTGAGCCAAGTGGGTTGTATATCATCTATTGTTCCCGGGTGGGGGCATTGACTGGCAATTCACAAAATTGAATTTATAACTCAGCGTATGATGAATTTCGGCCCCTGTTCCACAGTTAATGGCCCCTTGTTTGTTCCTCGTTTTGGCTGTATTCCCTTGCACTGCCAATGCAGTGAACTGTTGTTGTTTGCTGGCATGTAGAGCACTGAGGTAAACAGAAGCAGAGAAAGGCCCGCTTTCTTATTGATTGAGCGGTTCAGAGAGAATGTCAAGCCTCATTCTGAGCTCTACGAAACATGTTTAGCTGCAGGTACAAGGAAATACCTCTGAGGTAAGAGAGAGAAGGGGAAAAGAGAAAAAAAGAGCAAGGGGGGAGAGAAAGCGGAGGTGAGTGTGGTATAAGTGAATAGAGAGGCAGAAAGCGGCAGTAAATTGACTTGCTCCACCGAAATAGCGTTTCACGAATGTAGTTCCTTCTTAACAAGTGCTAATTGCTCAGATCCGGGGACGGGAACAAAGAGAGAACAGTGCGGTGGTGCAGAGACTGACATTTACTTTTCCATGTTGGAGCTGATGGTGGGTTGCATAATAATACAGCAGCCCTCTTTCAATCACAGGTGGTCAGTTTCTACTTCTTTTTCCATCCAAAGTTTCAAAAAGCCAATGTTAAATAACAGTCATCTGCTGGAGATGTGCTGTAAGTGAGCGAGACGTGTCAGCTCATCTGAGTTCATCAACTTAGATGGGTTTTATTTAGACGCATTCCCCCGGGGATGACATGTACGGCTGTAAAGGACCATACATCCAACTCGCCTCCAAACCACAGCATCGAGTGAACATCATCAGCCATCTTTTGCATTTCATCTATTGGGCATGACCTGAACCCCAGCAAAGGAACATAAATTTGGTCAGAACAACCTCAGTGTGTACACACAGGTCAGTGGATCGTTCATCAGAAATGGAATTTACATTTGAGTCTCAAAAATTGAAAAATTCTTCCCTCAGCCACGTGTATCTCTGATTACAGCATGTGTGTCTCTTCACCATGAATGCAAGTGGTTAACCTTCAGAACTTAGTACTCCTGTATCTTGGCCTTTAGCCTGTAGTAGATAACACATGCAAAAAGCTCTTCCGATCGAGCTGAACTCTTAAAGATGCTTGATTTTTTTTTTCTTTTCTTTATGATGTTGTGAAGAAAAAGTGAGATTTGAAACCTGAGCTGAAAGGTTTCAGGGGCTTTGAACGGAAAATAGAGTCGGTGCTGTTGATAAAAATGCTTTTAAAGAACATTTTGTTGAGACCAAAAAAATAGTCAACAAGTCACAGAGTTTATAGTTCTTCCAAGATTTCAGGACACATTTTCATTTTTAAAGAAAAGTCAGAGCTTGAACTCAGTAACATTTGACCAGATAAACGAAAACTAAAGTTGTAGATGTTTTCTTTATACGTTTTTCCACATTAGCAAGAGTCTATAGTACCGAGATCCTTTGAAGACCCAGAGGCCACACTTTGAGACATACTGGATGATCGGACATCAGTTCCTGTCACTCTGTGCCATTTAGTGTCAGCAGCAATCCATAATTGATTTTGCAGTGACCAAAATAAATAAAATTAGTGCCACGCTAATGCATCTCAAATAGCTTTAGATTTACTTTACATCAAGCAGCATCTGGATCTGCGTTACACTAAGAACAAACTGTCATGGTTTGAAAACAAAGCAGAAGTTACATTTTGCCCATTGTGATGTCCCAGGACTCAAGGCAGATACTTTCCAATACTTTGCTGTCGTACTTTGTTGGGACGTCATCATTGTCTCTTCCTAAAGACGACTGGAAAAAACACACTGTGCTAGCGTCAGACCTCAGCTGAGAACAAACTAACAACAAATCACCCATTAGTACTTGTTGTTCTTAGTGAAAGCTATGAAACCTTGTTGCACAATCTTGAATGGTAAAGTCAATGTAACAGCTCCATCTTCTTCTATCAGATACCTCTGATAATCACTCAATCAGAAAACCTTACTAATGATTGTAGAGTATTGCAGCATTTTAAGACCTACATTAGTTTAACAGACTCATTTGAAAATTGACGAATATTCTCCCAACCTGAAACTCCAGATCAGATATGAAGCCTCTTGCAAAACTTTGCCATTGAGACATGATAATTTACCGCCAACCCAGAGTGATAATGTGAACACAAACACAGAAAATCAAGCTTGCCAAACCACCAATATCAAGGCATGTCAGCACATCTGATGCACTAACGCTCATCATACTCACATCTCCGTCACGTTCTCGCTCTCTTGTGGTGCCAGCGCCGGGATGCTGGTGATACCATCGGGCTCCAGGCACTGCAGCATGGCGAAGGAACACCTGCAAGCCAATGGGCAGCCTCCCAAGATGGGTGCTGGTGCCAGGCTGAGCAGGGCGAGCACCAGGGGCAGGGTAAGAGCCTGGGCCCGAGGTGCCACAGCCATGCTCAAAAAGAGGATCTTCTCAGCGCAAGCAGAGACGTTTGGCAGCTGTAGATGGAGTCAGTGTCGGCTTGGTTCACTTAATGAAGAGGCAGCGAGAGAGGCGAGGAGCTCTCACACACAGTGGCTCTTCTCGTGGCTCTCCGGCAGGGTTAAGATCCCAGCTGGTCAGGGTCTGGTACTGAGTCACAGCTGTACTGAGCAGCAGGAGGGGCAGGCAAGCAAGGGGGCCTCTGGGGACATGGTGGTAGTGGGCTGCAGCTTCTCTCTTTCTCCCTCTCCCTCTCCCTTCCTCTCCTCCACCGTGAAGGAAGGGAGGGGCAAGATAACAGGGGCCAGAGTCACCAGACACCTCGGAGAGTGAGAGGGGAAAAAAGAGGGAGGGGTGGGGCGTGGGGGTGAAGGGTGTGTGATGATGATGAGAGGAGGAGATGAGATATGTGATGGAGATCTCATCTGCCCCCCCACCTCCCCGGGTGAGAGGTCTGCTGTCCCGCCAACAGCTTGAGGCGCAAACAGAGCCAAGAAGTCAGAGCTCTTGAGTGCCTGGATGCACTACTGTAGCAACATCCTGCTACATGGGTGGTTGGAGCTCTCTGTCCTGGCAGAATTGATTGCTGGAAGGTTCATGATTGTTTAGACTTAGGAGGTCAGTGATTAATTTAATGGCTGGGGAAGAGTGGTGAGACAAGCTATCTGCTATAAGCTGTTTTCCAACAGCGAGATTTAATAACAGGAAATGAAAGCGAAGGACTATAGGTCTCCGGGTTTGTTTTTCATCACTGGAACATATACACTGTGGTAAGCTTTGCACGGCTTGCAGAAAATTAGCATTTCACTCAATGTGATCTTGAAAAGCTCGATAGGTAATCCACTTTCGCTCATTTCAGGTGGTGTGTCTGAATAACGGCTTGGATTTTCAAAAGAAAATATTTTGCCTAAGATCAGGCCGGAGCGTCCCACTGAAAACTGCTTCTGAGTTAATTTGAGATGGAGTGATGTTATGAGAGTAGCCCGCTCCTCACCTCTGCTCAAGGCTAGCAGCTCCACGCTCCATTAGCCACCACTTGCACAACGCAAACAACTCTCAGACTGACTTTTAAGTGCTCAAGTTGTATTTCGGGGAATGTTGGTGCCAGGTGTTGATAAGGAAGAAGAGAGTGAGGAATAAAAGACAATATCAGATTCTGCTGCATGATTTTTTAAATACTTTTTAAAAAACTGTTTTAGAAGTACACGGTTATGTCTTTTAAAATCACAGTAAAAGGGAAGTTAGAGTGTCTCCTGCAATGAGACATATTTCTGAGTAAAATAGAATTTGAGATGAGAAATAGGCAACACACTTGCAGAGTCTTTCAAATTTTAAAGTTGCTGCTTTGGTTCAAGAGTTGTAAGAGGTGGAGATGTCACTGACGTAGACCTTCGACCTGCAAGGCAAGGGTCATTTGGCAGACAAAGACACCCAAAGGCATCAGTAGGCTAGAGCTCAGCAGTCAACTGTCCCTGAAAAATGAATAAAGCTCTCTACAGCAAACAGAAAAATCTTGGAAAGCTTTTTAATCTGCAACGTTTCTTTATTCTTTCACTTCTACCTTATCACGGTGATTCAAATGTAATCAATCACTGTAATCAATGAAGTAGCACCGCAAGTCAACCTCGCTCCTCGTGGAAATTCACACAAACATAACGTCCTTTCTGTACTGCAGTTTTTTTTAAAATCAATTTATCAGTTTTATCAGCAGAAAGTTACACAATGATCGTTTCATCTTATTTCTTAATCTAACCACCTTACACATCATAGAACTGTGTGAGCTTGTAAGTGAAACCATGCTAGCAGGTGAACTCTACAAAGCATTACTGACATCACTGCTGCAGAGACCTGGGGCTGTCCATCATACATATGTTCTTTATATGAGCTGAGCCGCTTTCTACCCATGGGACAAATACTGTGCCCCACCCCTTTTCCTCTTAGTCACTCTGCACATGAGTAAGGTCATAGTGTCCTGACCACAATTACTGGCCATAAGCTGAATAGCCATTTTTGCTGCTGTCGTCAGGATTATCTCTTGGCTTAATTACGCTTTCCTTTTACGCCCCCTTTCTCCTGGTCTTACCTCAGCAAATAGCATGAAGGAACAAGGAGCTTATTTGCAGGAAAAGTGTTTGAGAGCTAACGCAGCCTAGTTAAAAGATGAAGCGCTCAGTGGGAAGCATTTGCTGGGAGGTGTAATTAACAACATGCAGCATAGCCACGTTCAACAAACACATGCAATTAAGATCATGTAAGCGGGTTGTAATGTATTATGTGAATGCATGACTGAATGAATGAATATTTGGTTTTTCGTGTCTGATCATTTACATGACCCGTCCCTCATTAGCTTAACAACAAACCAAAAAGTCTGGCATGTCCATCCGCCATCATCTAATCGCATAACACATACACAACATTCAATCATAAACATAAACCGCCCCAGAATAAACCTCCAGGAAACAACCCACAATAAAAATACAACAAATATACAAACACAGCCCCACGAGCACAAGACGGAATAAACAAATCCAAGCAAAATAATCCACACTTAACTAACATGAACATGAACATGCTATCATGACTTTAGCATAGTCATAGCAAGCATCTTAGCAAGCTGATGTTAGCATTTGACTCAAAAAAAAGGCTGTGTTTAAAGGTGAAATTCGTAAAATATATCCAGAATTTGAAGGTACCTCCACAAATATAGGAGGCAGCATATCAACAGAGTAACCGCCAACTGCTGTCACTATACTGTCTGCTGTAGGTTAGTTATCTTGAGCTGTGCAATCCTTGGTTTTGGCTATAGTGACTGATAGCTTTGTTAGCAGTGGAGCTAGTGGGTGTACGGTTGTGTTTTTCTGTTCAGCAAGGAAAATAGACATGACGATGACATTTTTTGAATTAGTTTTGTTTACTTATTAGAGTAAATGCTAAGTGAAATAGTATAAGTATACATCTGACAGCTGAAACTACAAAGGTATGGGGACAAAGTGGGCCAAGGCTAGCTGGTTAGCACGCTAACTTCAGTAGATATCTCTGCAACACGATACATGGACATCTTTGACATAACATCAACACAGCTGTTTCTTTACATTCTGTTGATAATGTTAGTTAATTTTTCGAATGTTTTAAAGTAAAATTATGGCCATATCTTACACATTGAACCTTTAAGTGCAGCCTCACAGCGTTATGCTAGCATGATTGTAGACTCTTGTTCACTGTTAAACATCTAATTGCTTGTGTTCATAGTATTATCATTACTCTACCCCACTGTCTACATTCAAATGAGAGATAAAATACAGGAAAAAAAATCATCTGTTAACGTTTTACTCAGATTCATTCACATTCATTTTCCTGAATACTGCAGTTAATCATTTGCTATACTCTCCACCATAAATTAGCAGGTAGGTGGAACACACAATAAGTCCTGATAAAACAATAACCAATCAAGTAATTTACATTTACCGCCCACACACATCGCCAGCTTCCTCCAGAGGTCCGTGCTAACTTTATAAAGTTGACAACTGGAATTAAACATCCATTGAAATGTGCCTGTTCTAAACAATAGATGAATATGAGACGTGATATAAAGAGTTTAATTTGACGAGATATCCACCAGCCGAATGATACGTCATCTATTCTTACACAATGATAAATGCCACTAAACTAAAACAGCTTTTCGTAACATACTATAAGTTATTATTTTTATTTTTATTTTTTTTTACAACTTTTATATTTTCGCTATGCAACATTTTGGGGGGAAAAACGTCATGTATTTATGCGGAGACTACTGTATGTACTGCATAATTGCATTCAGTCTTTTTGTCCCCTTGTGATGCAGCCTATATTCAAATGCTCCAGTTTACTTCTTCATGTTTCATCATTTCTGTCCGTCCTTCTTCTTATTCTAATACACACAATTAATTTACAGGCAACTTATTTACAAGCTATATGACAATTTTCAACCTCACATCATTTGGTAGTAGTGGACATGTGACAGACTATAATGGCCTCATTTATCTCTGGGTATTTAATTAGATTACTGTTTTATGCATTATGGTGATTGATGGTCATAGATGGGGTTAATTGCAACACTTGGCTTTTGAATCAATCTCCCCCTGTCACGTCAAAGATAAATACACTGGTGAGGACTCCGCTCACAGGGAACAGACAGAGTCGCTGTTACATCCTGTGCTATGGACTTGACCATATTACCAGCCTTATCTCCACCATGTGTCCGTAACTTCCTCTATCTCTCTGGCACGCATGCATGCACACACACACACGCACATAACGTTTAGATAATGTTTGTTTTGGACCCAAGAGCAGACACAGACGGGCAGTTTATCAGTTTATCTTTGATAAAAGGGATTTTATCAAAGATGTCGATAAGAGTAGTGAAGGCTGGCTGGGCGCTGGCAGACGGCTGAATGGTGGAGAAAAGCTGGGAGAAGAAGGGGTGGTGGTGGTGGTGGAGTAGCGACTGGCAGGTGGCACTGGAGATGTGGGCACAGGAGGGACAAAAGTCAAAACAAGCACTAGAGGAAAACACAACACAAGAAAATAACACGCCGAAACTGTAGCAGGTAGAACAATCCAGCGAGGAGTGACTGGAAAACCGGGGTGTTTATGCAGAGGCTGACGAGCTCGATTGGAGACAGGTGTGGGCAATCAGGCAGGTGTGGAGTGGCGGGAAGCCTCACCCACAGACACCCACCCACCCACGGGGAGGGGGCAGCACAAGGATCCAATCTGCATACTACCATACTATTAAGTATGCCAGGAAAATATGTCCCAATGCATAGCATGTCGAATGCAGTATGGTGTCAGCTGACTTGTTTAATCCGTATGGCCGCTATTTTTATTGCTTTTACAACAGGAACGAAATGTCAACATGAGGAATTTATTCACAGAGAGGTTTCTGGAAGACCCCGACGATTTCGGTGCAATGACAAAACGCTCGTCAGTCAATACAAGCTGTCCCGGTTCCGTGATCCCGCAGTTAGCCGAGCGACTGCTACCAGCTTTAGAGGCCGACCCGGCGACGCGGGGCTCTCCCGGTTGTGGTTCAGCTTGTCAGCTCGGCTGAGACCACCACGTCACGCAATTTAACTCAGGTGGCTGTCCGTTACAAACAGTTTCTAAGAGGCGGCCTCTGACTTGTCCGTCTTAAAGTTAAATGACAGTCGTTGTTTTTGCTCCATGTTTCAGTGTGTTTCAGTTTGTTTCAATGAGATGAGAAAAGTAGCGTCGGTTGCTAGGCAACAGACATTAAAGTCGATAAGCAGTGTTGGATTGACTTTTTAGGATTTGCTAACCTGGGATAAGATAGGATGAGGTAAGATAAGATGGGATTCCTAAAGTTGGTTAGGATTTGCTTCTGCTTCTTCAAATTGGGGGGGAAAAAATCCTATCTTAGATTCCTCCTATATTAAGACCCCTGGTGTATATGTGGTAGGTTATCTAATCAGGAGATGATGATTTGTCATTGTATGTATGTTCACTTCTTTAACGGAGGAAGACCATCTGTGGTTGAAATAACTCCAGTCATGTCCACATCATATAAGAGACTTTGGGGAAAAAGACAATACTGTGCTGATGGTTTTTCTTTTTTCATTTCTTAGGTTATTCTCTACTTGATTATTTTTTCGGTTAATACTTTTGTACTTTAAAGTAAGTCATTATTTTGATGACTGCGTTTACTTCTAATTGTTTTTTGCAAAGTAACAGTTTTGCTTGAGTACAGTTTTTGGCTACTCTACCCACCACTGTATCAAAGAGGCGCCTACAAAAGACGAGAGCTGAAGGTATTCAAACTAACATTCCCCCCTTTTTTTTCGTTTTTTTTTAGCAACTTATAAAAGTATAAAAGATTGCTTATGAGTATAAAAGACTGATTATATATTTATTGGAAGCACATTTGAAACAAGGTCTGCAGAACGTTATCAACAAATTCCCTTTCATTCTATCTTGATTTAAAAAAAACTTTTTTTGAGCTGTGGGGGATAAGAGGGGAGCCTAAGAGAAGCTGCACTACTTTTAGACTCAATAATCAATCAATTTCATATAGCATCACAGTGAGAGAGAGAGAGAGAGAAAGTGGGGGGACAAAGAGAAAGAGGGGGAGCGTAACAAGAGACGGAGCTGGTGAGTAAAAGCTCTTTTGGACCAAGTACAAGGAAAGGCTCTTAAGTGGTAAATGCACGTAGCTGCCATGTTTGTGTGTAGACTGTCTTGCTTCTGCCTGCCATTTCACTTGCTGTATATTGACTCACGTGTACAGAACACTGATCTGATGGCTTACGTTACACATGTTGATTTTCTCACCCTTTGAAAAAAGATTTCAAAATCTTTAGGGGAAATTAAACCAAACCGTTCAACAGTTCAGTTAATCACGAATATCAAGGGGGGGAAAAAAGAAGAAATTACTGCTTTCAAGTAGATGATCCCAGGTGTTGCTCAAGGTCCATGATGCAGCTGCTCTGGAGCTTGAGATTATACCACAAGAGCTTCAGCAGACGATGGAATTTGGTCTGGTTGTCACTGAATCAACATTTTTGAGCACTTCAAGGACTTTTTGAAAAATTATCTACAGTTTCTTTGAAATTGTTATCTACAGTTGATTAAGGTCATGTGATATCATTAAAAGCTCCAGAATAGCTAATAAATGGACTTTGTGGTGTACTTTTTCAGCTGCTTTCTTCATTCCTCTTTTATTGTTATATAATTGTATTTAATAATTTTTCATCTGTATGGGAGCTGAAGCGTGTCATCATAATTATTAACGTCTCAGCAAAGGATTATTTAATTGGGAAATTTTAAAAAAACAACAACGATTATTTCCAATTAAATAATGCAATAAGGAAAAAAAAATGTGCACATGAATTCTGTTATTTTTAACAAAGCTTTCCCATTTAGTTATTCTATGTCGTGTTGTTTTAACATATAAAAGGAAGAGTGATGATGATGATGATGATGATGATGATGATGATGATGATGAATATGTTAGTCCATCTCTTAATATTTTCTGACTTCCCTTCCCAGTGCACCGGTTCCTACTGACGACATAAATCTTTAAAAGACAGGTCGTAAATATAAAACATACACAAATTGTTAAAAAAAAAAAATTTGAATTCTAAATAAGTCCCTAAAACAGCTGGGCACTGTAGTGTTTAGTAAACATTACACAAACAAGAGTAAATAGTGCATTTGTTGGGGACTAATTTTTTTGCTGTGGATTGATAAACATTTTATGCTTCCGTGAGTATTTAGAGCAGAAAGATACTGTATGTGGGAGTAAACGACAGTGCTGTGCTGCAAGTTAACTTGGGTCCACACAACACAAGCTAATGTTGTGGTGTGTAAAGAGTTTTACTTTGGTTCTAATGATACAGATCAGGCTACAAATCCATGTTGTAAACAGTGAAACAGTATGCTAAATGCCTCATATGATCAGTTAAAGTGGCTCTCAAGATTTTGCACATTTTACTCATCACAAAGTTTGCTGCGCATCCTGTGGAAACACTTAAAGTATAAAGTCTTCTGTGGCCCTGGAGGAGCTCTCCAAAGTGTCAAAAAAAAAAAATATTTGGAGTTGAACCCAGATTTGGGACTAAAAGTCAAAATATTTCAGATTCGTTGGATCTGGGGGATTTGGAGGCTAGATCAACATCTTGAACTCTTTGTCATGTTCCTCAAACCATTCCGGAATAGGAGGAGCAGGAAATTTGAGTTAAGTCATGAGCATCTTCACACAAGCCACTTATTTCCCGAAGAGCGTCGCAACCAGAAGAAATTGCAATCGGGTGACCAGATCCCAACAAATCAAATGTGGGACAAAGAGCATGTTTGTGTGGGACACATTACAAATGCTGAGAAGTCTATCAAACTTATAAAATAAACATTTCTATTCTGCCCCTTTGCTCAATACATTTGTGTGTTGCCCTCTGGTTGATTCAGTAGCATCCTGCTTTTGTACGTGTCAGTCATCCGTAGGCTTGAGTAACCCTTTCTTGTGAGATAAAACTCATGTGCTGTGTCGCTTCATGTCGTATTCCCCGTTACCAGTTATAAAACATGTCACCCAGTTATAAAACATTTCCTACTCTTTGTTGGTTACTCGTGATTTTACACGCAGGCAGCAGTGATGGGTGTGCACTTTGATTGGCATTAAACATATCCCTGTGATGATAGCCTTCCCTGCTTTCTTCACAGTCTTAGATAAAAGTCACATTTCAGAAAAGCATCTGTCCTGCAGTGGTTTGAATTTTGAAAACTAGAGCCAATCCAAGTGTGGGAAATTATCTCAATATGTGGGACAAGGGATTGAAGCAGTGAAAAATACATATAGCTTATATAAAGTAGCTCCATTTATTTAGTTTGAACATTTAGTTGCATCTCTAAAATTCTGTCAACAGAGCAAACCATCAACCAAAGCACTCAGTGAGATTTTAACATTGAGTGGGTGGTCTGAGAGCAGACTCCCCCTGTTCATATTAACGCCATACACTATCCAAGGAGCTCTACGGGAGCACATGTCCTCTGTCTCCTATCAGATGAGGTGCTGTTTAGTACAAGCTGATGGAACAAGATACAGAGAGGGGACTCTGTGTAACCATCACATGTGTCTTTATCTGCAGATCTGGACATCACAGCCCTCCAACCCCTCGTCAGACAAAATCCTGCCCCCCAACCCCCGATCGATACACCACCAAGCAAATCAACAGTCTTGGGTGAAGCCGTCTCAAATTCCTTATTACTTCTCCTCTCATCTTTTCTTACATCACCAAAACCCTTTCTCATCTTATTTCCCATTTGCATCTGTGGCTGGGTCATCAACACCCAGAGTGTGTGTGTGTGTGTGTGGTAGCTAGACATGCGTGTCTGTGTTTGTGGATTTGTTTTTGGGATGAGTACGCAGGCATTCAGCCCGGTCTGTGTGTGTGTGTGTGTGTGTGTGTGTGTGTGTGTGTGTGTGTGTGTGCGTGCGTGCGTGCGTGCGTGCGTGCGTGC
>JBBPCS010003912.1:0-11815 GCA_037974645.1 Hollardia meadi
AATTACTTTTGAGCCTCTGAAAATGGGGGACTATGTGTAAAAACGTCTGTAATTCCTAAAAGGTTAATGCGATACTTCTGTTGAACCCCTTGAATTAAAGCTGAAAGTCTACATTGAGGCAAAATTACAAAAATTGTGCCACTGTCCAAATACTTATGTACCTGAGTGTAGATTTTTCAGACTGTCAAAGAATTATTATTTTTTTCTTTTATAATAACATACTTATATTTTTAATTATAAACACAACAGAAAACAGTCATGTTACACTCAGGTAGAAATTGCAGTTATGGATCCAAAAATGTGGAATGACCTTAGAAAAATCATGTGTTGCTTGCAGTTAAAAATAAACTTTACCCTTTATGGTAGAGAGGAAGAAGAGGGCGATTACAGCATTGTTTAGACCACAGGTTGACTTGGCGACGCAAGACAGGATGGTAAATGGGTTCAACAGGTAGCTGTGAGAGAATAAGAAACAAAGCAATAGAACTGAATACAACCCTGATTCCAAAAAAGATGCTGAAAACATAAATAAAAATAAATGCAATGATTTGCAAATCCTTCTATATTTCTTTTTTTCCTTTACACTCATTCTAAATTTGATGCCAGCAGACCATTTCAAACAAGTTGGGACCAGGGCAACCAAAGACTGGGAAAGCTTCAAAAGCAGATTTATTTCAGCATTTAGGGTAACAGGTCAATTAGTAACAGCACTCAGGTAAAAAGGTCAATTGGTAACAGTCTCAAAAGTAAGGAGCATCCTCGAAAGGCTCAGTCATTCACAAGCAAGGCTGGGACGAGGTTCAACACTTTGTGAAAAACTGCATGGACAAATAGTTTAAGAACAACACTTCATTCAGAGAATCAGAAGAAATCTCTGCATGTAAGGAGAAAGGCTAAAAACCAACATTGAATGCCAGAAACCTTTGACCCTGAGGTGGCAATGCATTAAAACCAACATAATTGTATTAAAGGTATTATTATATGCCCTTGGGAACAGTTGTCAAAACCATTGTCAATGAAACGCCGCCGACTTCCCTGGGCCCAAGCTTGTCTAAAACGGACTGACCCATAATAGAAAAGTGTGCCGTGTCTATTGCAGTTCATTACAAATCCGGAGGGAGCGATATTGTGTAGCTTAATGAAGGCTCCACAGTCAAAAAGTTGAGTCGACTGACTCAAACAATGGAATCATGGCATTGCCAATGGATAGCTAACAATCATGCTAACAACAACAACAACAACTTTTAAACATAAAAAATGGGTTAATGATCGCGTTAGACATTTAGCATTGAATTTAACATTGTTAATTTATTTTACAATGTCTTCAAAATGACACTACAGTTCAGGGCTGGATTACTAAGTTACTGAAAGTGATACGATCACACCAAAACCTCCTGCCTTCATTAACAGGATATCCTTCAACTAAAAAGTAAGTCTCTAACATGCAGTTGTCCGGAGATATTTAGTATGTCGTGTGCCCTAGACGGTGATAACTGACTTAAATGTAACAATATTGCCAAAATTCTATTAGTAACAAAGAGCTCGAAGCAGCTCATTAAAAAACAGCAGAACCACTTATCACAACATCTTCTGACCACGAGGGCAGCACAATATGAGAAACTGACATTTCAATATCTTTTGTTTCTGTGACATATATTGCAATATGAAAAAATACAGGAAATTTCACCAGATACAGTACATACACAATGTTATTCATGTACAGACACACAGTTAATCATAATTCTTTAAAAGTCTATCCTCTTCTAAGAAAACAAATCCCCCCCCTCCTATTGCTCATACAATCTAGTTCAGCACTCTCCCACCCTGGCCTCTGCCTGCTTCTGACACCAGCAAGTGGGGAAAGAACATGTGGAGGGGTATTTAGGAAAAACATCATGTTTCTTGTATCACAGTTGTGTTATTTACATGTAATCTACCATTTCTAACAATGATAAAATGTTCTAATTATGCTGAATCTACATGGCGGAAGATAAACAGGTTTAAAATAAATTGACTTTTCTTGTGGATTAGTCATGGAAAATGAGAATCTTTTGCTTTTATATCAAGCAGCAAAAAACTTGTAGCATAACATTAAGATGAAGATTAAGCATGTCCTGCAATGTGACTATTGAACACCAGCACATTACACATTGTTGAGTCTGAACCGATATATTGTGCAGCCCTACCAACCACACAGCCGGACCAAAAGTCCCCGCAAGGAGTGTGATCTCCCTGGGAAGAGAAGAAAGAGAGTCCGCTAAACTAGCCCAGTTTGGACCTACAAGAGTGAGCGCGAGAGAAGTGCAGTCGACCCACTCCTACCACTGAAACTACATGCCTGCTCTCTTCACCTACCTTGTTTGCTCATGCCCAGCTTATGCATGCAGAGAGAGAGAGAGAGAGAGAGAGAGAGAGAGAGAGAGAGAGAGAGAGAGAGAGAGAGAGAGAGAGAGAGACCGGGCAGAATTTGGAAGGAACAACTTGGATTAATTTGTGAAAACCCGTTTTGTGGACTTTTTGACCGCTACAAAGGTAGGAAGTCACCTTTTTCGTCTCTCTTGTTAACGTTGCTGTAAATCTAAATTAATTATTCTTTGGTGCTCATGGTTTCCATAAAACAAATTGAAAGACTGAATTGTGAGGAATCTGGCCGATCTAACGATGTATAGTATCACTGGCATGGTTTAAACATTTGTATGTGTGCACTGTTGCATGGGTCACAGTAGTTGTCCTGTTGATCAACCCTGAGTTCCATCAGAGCTATAAAAATATTTATTTCAGAAGCTAAAAGCTGAATTTGGTTTCCTCTGGAGAGTTTTTTTTCTGTCCTGTCAAGTTTATACCTGCAGTTTTTAGTTTTGCAGCTTAAATGTGCTGTGATATTTGCTGCTCTGACATTACTGTGGTGCGCATGGAAACATTTACAATTACTGAAAGCAGCATCTCTAATTAAAGAAAACACTCATACTGTATGCCAGGGCTTAATTTGTGCCTGTTCCCGTCTTTCCCTTGAAGTTAGCCGACTAGTAAGTTGGTTATTGCCTAGTTTGGATACATTTAAAATATAAATTTTAAAAGACTGTTAGAAAGAGAGCATGAGCAGGTTGTGCAGTAACTGAAGCCTGAAGTTTGTGAGTTTCTTGCCCGTCCCATGAGCTGCATTAGCATAGGCTTTAATAATTTTTTAATAATTCTTAATATTTTAGCATATGATTACTGTAAGCCCCACACCAGAGCGTAACACAAGGCATTTGCCGCTGGAAAATGCTGAAATGAGGTGCAGCGCTGTCCATTGTACTGAAACGGAGGAGACTGAACGATACACAGACAGACAAACAGATGTCACAGTTTCTTAGCCTGCTTGCCTCTCATGGTTGTAAATATAAGTTTTGGGTTTAATTCTATAGCGGTAATCCACAGACAGAAGGGAAACAGCAGAGAGAGAGCGCATGCTGCAATCAGATGTTTTAACTGTGCCTCCCCCAGCTGATTTTGAGCGATTATTATGAACACTCCGATTAATAAATGTAGGGTAAATAAATATCTTTGCTTGTGATGACAGTTTAGTTTTAATAGCACCTTCACAGTGAAACGGGCACTGTGGATTTTTGATGCATTCAGTGACTTTTTGTCTCCTTCTGACCTGTTGAACAGCACCCTCTCTGTGACCTTCTGCTTTAGAAATTATCTAAGCAGCTTAGAAGTTGTTCAAGCCGGCAACCCGGTGGGCTTTTAGACGTTTTATATATTTAAAGAACTTCCATAAAAACCAGACCCAACGTCTAATTGGGACCTGCATTTATTTGTCAAAAATGTGGCCACACCCGGTGAGTAAATGAGACCCTGCATTTAATTGGGACTCAGCTTTTAATTGAAGTTTTACGGTATTTACAATAAAGAATGAAGTTCTTGTCTTTGTACTGTACTGTACTGATAAAATATAAGTTGATAAGGGAACTCCAGGCCTGATCCAGCCCAAGATGGCAGCATGAACGACTATCTCCCAATCAACACACAAAGAAAATCCCCTAACTCAAATATTTATAAAGAAAAAAAACAGAAAAGATCAAGGAGACAAAAAAGAACACCAGAAATCTGGCAGAATAATTCAAACTGACCTAAGAACATTGAGGAGGCAGGTAAGACACAGAGGGTGGTGAAGAGCATGAACACTTGGAGATTGAACTCCACTCCTACAGTGGAGTTAAACGGTGCTACAACAGTGAATAAGATGTTGGTTAGTTGACTCAGTCTTAACTTATTTGGAGTTGGTGCGTGTTTGCATAAAAAGGATGTGTTCTGCAGCGCAGGCAGAGTTTGTTCATTATGACTGATGCTCCATATTTCTCCCAGGAAGAATGTACGATGATAATATCAGGATATGAGGAGTTCAAAGAAACATTAATTGCCAAATCTAACACTGTAACAGACAACAAAACCAGGGAAAGCTTGTTGGCAGTGCGCTGCAGACACAGTGTTCTTGTCCTATCTTCTTTATCTGTCTAGACTCTTCTTTCATTTGTGATAGAATTGAAATGTCAAGTACAACGGCATCAGAGCTGAAAGAGAGGTAATATTATGAGACAAAAATTCGGAATTTTTGAGATTATAGTGGTAAGTTTATCAGAGAGTAAATCACGAATTTCCAAGAATAAAACTTGAATATTCTCTGACAGTACAATCATAAATTTCACAAGAAACATTCTGAAAGAGTTTTTTTCTCAAGGAACCACGTCTTAACTTTTCAAGGGTGGGTCAATCTCATCATACAACAGCAGACGCCACCACTTGCCATGTATTATTCCTGCACTGGATGACCTCATCAAATTAAAGGCTACTTCACAATCGGATATAGCAATAATGAAATTCTCATGATTTTAGACCACAGTCACCATATTATTATAAGCATCCAGACTTTAAAGACGCATTGCTGTAAGTTTGACCTGTACAGAAAAAAAATGTCATGATTTGGGTTTATTCTCATAAATTTGTGACTTTAATCTCAGAATTGCAGTTTTTTCTCGGATTTTCAGGCCACCCTCCCCCCCACCACCAGCTCCATTTTTTTCTACCTACAATGGCCCTAATATGCCATGATAGTACGTTACAGACATAAAATATTCACTCTGAATAAGTGTAAACAATTTAGATAATTCAATTCTACACATGGGCTTCATGTCAGAAATTGACCCACTAATTAAGATCTCCTCCCTTAAGGAGCTCAGCTGTAGGACTACCTGTATGAATGTAGATGTAGATCAGCGTAACCACGAAGATAACCTGCTCAGAGCAGTTCAGCGTAAATCGCCATGGCAGCATACCTCGGGTAAAACTTCTCCAACTTTCGTAGTACGGGTTAATCATAAAGTTACACACCGACATCACAAAGTTACTCCTGAAGTTACCTGGATAAGCCAATTACCTCGCTTCATAGTACAGCCCTCTGCAAGATATGATTGGTTTAGTGCTCAGAAAGTAGTCAGACATGTCTCTCACTAAATCACAAGAACTTAAGGCACCATGATCACCTGATCTGATATAGTGACAATCTCTACAGACAACATCTGATAATCTAACATAATTGTTTGCTGTGTGGAAACATGCATGGATTAAATGCACTTTAACAGGTAGGCAGTACTTACAACATGGCTACTTTCAAAGGGATGTAGTACATTTCTTTGGGGCTTCTGATGAGGTCCAGACAATCGAGGGGGTAGCGGTCCGCCTCCAAGGCAAATTTCTGCTTTCTGAACTGAAAAAGCATCGACAGGACATCAAATACGTCACTAAAGCACAGGAAAATACAACATGTCAAACCAACAATACAAAACACCAAGTAACACATTGAATGTCAAAGTATCCGTTGGTTGAGTTATTGATCATAACTCAGCCATGTAGCAGTGAAACAAGAATATAGTTGGAACATAATTCTTGTCAGGTAGGACAACTGACAATATAGCTGAAATCAGTGACCATACATTGTCCTTATCATCTTATCCATATCATGTTATGGCTTTAATGCGTTTACCATTACGTGATTCCACTTTGTCAATAAATCAGTTTTTACCCAACTAAAGGAAACTTCAGTATTTTTGAAGCCGGTGTATCAGGTTGAAAGTAGTGGAATTTCACTTTACGGTTTTCTTACCACTTGTTTGTTGTAGTCCTTCACTGCCATGTACAGAGCCACAGCAGTGATCAAATCTGCTAACTACAGAGACAGAAAGACAAGAGAATAAGCAGCTGACCTTCTGAAATAAAATGGCATGAAAAAAATTAAGGTATACTCTTTTTTTCAAATCACCGGAGGTAGTCTTATCACAGGGAGAGTAGAAAATTAAAGTGTTGTGCAGATTGCTGAACTTTCCCATCATGGCTCATGTTACATAAATCCTACAATATATTCATCAGAATCAGAAGCATTAGCATCTCATTCTGTTTTTTACCCAAATGCTTAAAATGTTATTTACCCCAGTTCAAAAGAACAATGTCTGTATTCTATGCTGGAAATTTTCAGACTACACTCTTACTTCTTGATTGGCTTATGAATTCATGAAACTGTCTTTAAAAAAGAGGTTTCTTGACCATCTACCTACCAAAAATGTTATCTCTGCATAGTCCACCACAAAGTGAAAGAGGTAAATGATGAGAGGAGTCTGAAAAGAAAAGAAAAATACATTAACAGAGCACAAACGCATGCCTGCAGTTGGGACAATAAAGCAAGCACATGGGAGAAGTTAGCCTTGAAGCCTTTCTGTCAGGCAGCTCCCAGCCAGCTTTCTGTCAGAAAGCTCTTTCTGACAGACGAGGCTTTCTGTCATATCATGTCATGTCTTATAAAAGACCACCACACAACTAGGCACCACAAACACATAGTTAGGTTCAGGCAACAAAACTACTTGGTTACAAAAACGCCATTAGGTTTAGAAAACAAAAAAATGTGGTTATGTTTAGGTAAATATCATGGTTTGGGTTAAAAATACACCCTTTCACAACTTGTAACATGTGTTACAATAAAGTTTCTGGAAGAAAGCCTTCAGGGCTAACTTCTCCCATTGCATAAAGCAAATTTATCTCATCATTAGTGTGTGTGTGTGTGTGTGTGTCTGTAGCTAGAACAGTAAACCTCTGGCTATGACATGTCAAATTAATGTTTGATTTACCAGAAGAAAAGCAAAGTAAGTCCACTAAGTACATATAGGTTTGTCAATCAGAAATGTGCATTTTTAATGGTAGGATACTGTCTCCATCTAATGACAACCCTCCACTGACAAGGTAGGGCAGCCTGTATGTACCCTGGGAGGCAAATCCCAGGGCAGGAAAAGTTCATATAGCACTCACTGCACCACTTATTAATTTTTTTTATTAACTCCTCTCGCTCTCTCATGTGAACAACGGTGTTTGGACAGTGAGAGGACACTGTTTGGATTGATTTAGTAGGGATATTCACCTGACACAATGAAAGTGAGGCGGACAAGAATGGGCTTAATATCCCCCCAGCCCAGATGGAAATTATTTCCTTGGTCAATGGTCATACATGTCATGTGTGTGTGTGTGTGGTGTGTGTGTGTGTGTGTGTGTGTGTGCGTGTGTGCGTGTGTGCGTGTGTGCGTGTCTCACCTCATGGAAAACATCCCCAGAGTACGGTGAGATTCCCAAGTCAAGCAGAGCCAAACCTTCAACAACTGTAAAAAACAAACAGTGGGTCACAGAAAGACAGTTATTCAGCTTTGGGCTGTTGTGTCATAATGTTTCCCTTCACTTAATGCAATCAGCTACAGAGCCTTTCTACAATGATGCAACTTCCTGCCATAACTGCCTAATGAACATTCATGAAAAGATGTGGCGCTTCCATGTAATTCACACACCATCTATCTCATGTATTGTGTGTGTGGGAGACACATTTATAGAAAAATCTCAGTGTGGCTCGACAAACAGCCACACCTTCTCTTCAAGGGAAGGCACCACAGCTGAAAAAGGCCAAACAATGTGGCTACATATTACACAAATTAAACAATATTTCCTTGAAGCACTGAGAATATGTATACTAATTTAAAATCTGTAGCGGAACCATTTTAACATCCGACAGATTTATCAAGTGTTGTAAACAACATTGTGCTGATGTGGATGCTTAAACCTTTTTTATTCCTTGTTGTGCTTCAGTATGAAACATTTTTGTAAACATTTACTTCTGTTCACAACTTCCTGTTTGTTGTGATACCTTCAAACATAGGATCCGCAGACTGAGCTCCTGTCTGTGCATCTCTATTACTAGTAGAGAGGAATTCATCCTGATGCCACAAACTCCCAACAATTATTTCTTCCCAGTCCCAGTGTGGCTATTCCAGTATTCCCAAGCTGTACTTGGGTTTATCTGAGCCATTATCTTTACTAAATCACCCTGGTCATCAATACTCAACCGACTCACAGCTGAGACTCACAGAAAACATCAGATTGTTTCTATAGCTGGCCTACTCAATTGGTAGCCCACTGGCCACATCCGGCCCAGAAGCAACCCCGGAGTGGCCCATACATAAATCTGATAGAGGGCTCTATCTTATGCCCGACACAAAGCAACACACAGCACAGTGTATTATTATTCAGAGAGTAAGATGGGCCTACACAGGCAGCTTTACAGTGCGGGTACAGAGAGAGGCAGAGGAAACAGAATTCAACTTTAAGCTTGACTTTCAGTTTTACTGAACCTGGACTGTGTGCGTAAGCTTTTGGATGTGTAGAACAACACAGAACAGTAATCAACATTAGATCCTGACCGGGCCTGTCTGCATGTTGTGAGATTGAAATCATCAAGGATTTTTAAGCTGCTGTGTGTAAATGCACACAAGTCTCTCAATGGGAAGCCACATGTATCGTTTCTGCGGAATCGCTGCATGTGATATTTTTATTCATTTTTATTCATGATGTATTACTTCACGCATCTGCATTAATAATCTGAATGATTATTAATCGAAATGCTAACTTTTATGACCCCATCAACAGACTGCAATCCACATAACTATTCCACACACAGAGAAGCGCAGCAGCCCTCCCCCTCATTTAAAGATTGACACATTTTTTAGATGTTCTCAAATGGAGTTGTTGATGGGACAGAGGAGGAGGAGAAGGCAGAGGGTCCACTGGCCACCTGTCTCTCATGAGATGAGTCTACCCTGAGCAGACACACCTGGCTTTTAAAGGAAGTGGGAGATGACACTCTGATTGGTTTAATTTATGTTACGACCAAAACACACCCATGAATAATTAAGGGACGAATTACAACGTCTTAGTGCCCGGCACCCTACTTTGCTCCCAGATTATGCTACATTTAACTAGCAAAATGGTGATGGATAAGCCCTTATAGACCATGCACTATAGATGTATGTTTTGTGTGAGTCACAATATATGAACATTGTTATTTTTTATTACATTCATTTGCATTTATTAAAAATGTGTCATTACCAAAAGCCAAAAATCCTGTTTTAAATAGCCCGCTGAAACTTTCTGGCCCATCTACACTTCCTGGCCCAATTGAATTTGTAATTGAATAGCCCTGCTCTGTGGTGTTGTTCATGTACAGCTCAGATAAATGTCATATAGATGGATTTTTGTTTTTGTTTAATTTTGTTTATTTAAATTATTGTTGTATGCTACACTTAATTTTACTGTCGCCAATTTTAGATTTCATTGTCAAACCTTTCATCTGCAAAACCATTTTAATTATTTTCTTGTTTAACTTGATATATCTTTTCTTTTTTATTGATATGCTGTTATGTTAAATTGCTGTGTTGTTCATTAATGTTTTGTGTGGATGCCAGAAAGACAACCAATTAGGATCCTTTTTTACAAACTTAATTTTAACTTTATTTTCTAACTGATAAAGAACAAAGAAAATATTGTATAATATATAATAATTGTATAATATATAATACCACATTTGAACATGATAAAAATGTAAATGGTTGCATGTGAGATCCTATTAAAAACTGGTTACTAGTGACAGACAGATAAGCCCAGGGCAGTAAAACGTATATTAGTTTCATTTGAACAGAATAGAGAGACAATATAAACCCTCTCAGAATCTTAGTACTCGAGTGCAGTAAAACTATTTTAGAATAGTGCTTTAGAACAGCACTTGAGGAAGGCACTCAATGACTGTCCACCTTTAATGTAAGCCAGTAAAGACTCTGGTGCTCTCTTGATGGTTGCAGCACCAGAAACCTCAATTATGAATAACAAGGAAATGCGAGTCAAAACCAATGTAAATCTTCAGCGACAGAAATAACAACGAAGCTGTTATTCTAAATGTTGACTGCAAAGCGAGATTTTTTGTAGCTAAACCGGTTTGACGTTACCGACGTGTGCCAATTACCGGGTAACAGCTCTGGGTTGATCAAAAACCCGGAGCGGCGTTTTAGCGAGAAAATTGGCCAAATGTGCGAAATCTCTACTTACCTCGTTTCCAGGCGGTTAGAGGAGAAATCACCTCCACCCGCTCTGCAATTAAGTCCGCTAAACTGGATCTGTAAAGAGCTGCACGGATCGTAACAGCTAAAATTAAAAGTAGTGTCAAAGGAGCCGCCATCTTGTGTTGGTACCCGATCAGTCCCGGCTGCCCAACCGTATCCTGCACATGCGCGAAAGTGGTCCGGTCAGTACAGTAAAGTTATCGCAAATGTGCCTGTTCAAAATTATCGTACAATCATAAAACAGGGAAAGTTCGTGCAAAACATTGGCAGCAAATGAATTCTTTTTCTGTATATTATCTGTGCTAGAATTATTGAGGTTTTGAGAAAGAAATACTTATATATAGTTGAATTCTCTGTTTATTGAATACAATTCAATCAATATATGAAAAATACACGTTCCGGATAGCTTTTCATGAACGTTGCTGTAAATTTAAATCGCAGTATAAAATAATATAAAATTCTTTATTTTGAAATTACGTTCTAATAATAATGTTGCAGAGTCCTCTATTATTTTTTTAGATATTAAATTTCTGTTTCTTTTTATATTAAAAACCTTTGTATCACCTTTTTCTATTAATTTTGATCTGGATAATATAAAAGCACATTTTGGGTGCGTCTCATTTCTCTTATTTGATATTTCCTCGCTCCTCGCATGAACCGAAACTCGTTCTGATTTGCCATCTTGCGCAACGTTTAAAGCTCTTATTTCTGCTCCGAGGAGCGATCTCTGGCTGCTTCCCATTTCGCTTAAATTGCATCCCTGGTCTTTCTTCGGCCTTCCTACAAACCCTGTGTACTGTGAGACTCCCGGTAACCAGCCGTTCATTCAGGAAGTGGTCACCAGGGTCCAGTGAATCTCTTCGGGACTGTTTTGAGTGCACGGACTGGAATGTACTGATGTCGGAGTCACAGGGAATCGGTATGAACACAGACATTGACAGGGTGGTTGACTGCACCACAGACTATATCAACGGTCGTACCAGCAAGGACTGCACGAATAATAAACCCTGGATCACCAGTAACATCAAGTCACTTCTCAATCAGAAAAAGGAGGCCTTTAGGGATGGAGACAGGGAGAAGTTGAGGTGTGTGCAACATGAGCTGAAGAGGAGATTGAATCAGGCAAAGGAGGACCACAAGAGGAAAGTAGAGAGAAAGCTGCAGCACAACAACACCAGAGAGTTGTGGAGAGGGACGAGGACCATCACTGGCTACAAAAAGGAGAACAGCCAGGCAACAGTGGGTGGTGTGGACAAGGCCAATGAGTTCAACCCAAGCGGCAACCTCCGGGGCTGAAAAATGAAGCCAATGCGGAAGTGCCAAAAACTGCAATTCCTCGAACGGCCACT
>JBBPCS010003913.1:0-11813 GCA_037974645.1 Hollardia meadi
GTGTGTGTGTGTGTGTGTGTGTGTGTGTGTGTGTGTGTGTGTGTGTGTGTGTGTGTGTGTGTGTGTGTGGAAAGAAAACACCAAACTTACAAAAATAAAAATATTTTTAAAAAATAATAAAAATAAAGATCTCTACAGCCAATATCTCTGAAACTCATAACACATGGATAAACACTACATGTAGAGGGAAAATATGTGTTTGGTTTTGTTACTTTTTTTTTTTGAAAATATCTTGTCAAAAGCAGATTTAAGGGCGTATTTTCCATCCATCCATTCATCCATCCATTATCTATTACCGCTTATGCTATGCAGGGTCGCGGGGGGCTGGAGTCTATCCCAGCTGTCATTGGGCGAGAGCCAAGGTACACCCTGGACAGGTCGCCAGTTCATCACAGGGCTGACATATAGAGACAAACAACCACACACACTCATATTCACACCTACAGTCAACTACAGTCAGACCTTGCAAGTCTGGATAAGATGTGGCGGCCACGTGACAAAACAATAACTTGAAAAAAAGAACTGGGATGAGAATGAGTTGAAAAGACATGAGTTGACTTCAAAATATTCAGGAGGAAAACAGATTGTCATTTGATCAATGGGGAAAGTTAGTCCCATTTTTTATGTTGTACAAATTATGGCAATTAATGATAGCTAATTTCCCATGAAATGGCTCAACAAAAAGGAAATATTATGGTTTACAGAGGTTTACATTTTTTTATTGTTTGAAATTGTAGACGCAGCACTGTCTGTTTTCTATGAATTTATTCATTTCATTTCATTCTTTGTCTGCTTTTTGTTGGTGTCTCTGTAGAAACCAATTAGAACTCCTGCCTGACGTTTGATGAAAGGAAATACATCACAGCTACACAAGCTATAGCTGAAACTCACCAAAGTTCAAATCTAAATGTAACAAAGTTCAAATCTAAATTTGCACTAAATGATTGAAGTTTACAGACACTTTTAGTGGAAAGTATTTCAACTTAAAATCAGAATGCAAGGTACTCTGATTTTGTACCAAAACAAGGAAAATGAAGACTGCTGCTCTATTAATTTTCCAGACTCTCAACCAGGTGAGCGTTAACACTGTGAGTGGCAACAGGCAGAGAAGAACAGCCTGGATGTGGGTTTTTTTTTCCAAATAAAAGAAAATCTTCCTGCCACTCCTGGGGAATCCCACAATGCTCCCGGGCCACCTGGGAGTTGTAATCTCTCCACCATGTTCTGTGTCTGCTCAGAGGTCTTTCCACAGCTAGATAGCATCAGATCACCCCCACAGGCTGACCTGAAGGTCACCTTTCCATTCCTACCAGTTGCCTGAAACTTTCTCCACCCGATCATGCAGCTTTGGCCCAGCGAAGCCATGGAGAAACCAATTTATTTTTAATGTCACCGCCCAACTTGTATCCATAGTTGAAGCTCAGAATGATCAAGAATAGAGAGCTATATTTCTATATAAAGAAATAGTTTGACATTTTGGGAAATATGATTTTTTATGTTCTTGCCAAAAAGAAGATAGGCTACCACTTCCATGTCTGTCTGTTACGATAACAAATTTTAGAGTTGCTGTCAGGTGGATTTTTTAATTTTAGCCAGGCTAGCTTCTTTTGCCCCTGCTTCCAGACTTCATGCTAAGCTAACCTAACCTAACCAGCTGCTTACAGTGACTTCATATTTAATGGACAGACATGAGACTTCAATATTGATCTTGTCATCTATCTCTTGGCAAGAAAGCAAATATGTGTATTTCTTAAATTGTCTAAAAACCCCCACTGTATGCTATCTGCTCAGTATCAGGTGACAGACTGACAATATTAGCAAGTAGCTAATAAATACAGTGTAGCATTTAGCAGTGAGACTGTCAACTGTTGGTGGAGACCAAAATAGAGCCAAAAGGAGAGTAAATATTGGGCATTTTATGCCAACAGAAGCAGATCAAATTAATGCTAATATTGCTCCGCGTCTACTGGATGTGCAGCAAGTGTATCCTTATTAGCTATTTTAGAAATTGTCAAACCATTCCTTCGATGCCTCTAGCAAGATGTCACTCTCAATCTCGTTCAACTTCTTTTGGGGCATTTGCCCTTCCCCTTGCCTGGTTGGGCAATGCCTAGAATCCTTATATTCTGTTTTGTAAAAGACCCAGCCCGTTCTCATGCCCAGCTCGTCAGATATCAACCTTTGTCACGACCCTTCACATCCCATCACGATGCACAAGGTACCCTTTGGCGTCAGGCAGAGACGCACAATGGTTTAATGTACCTGCAATCTAAAGCTACCAGTATCAGTATCAGACAACCTCAACAGATTCCATATTTTCCAAAGTGAGAAAGTGCCAAGGAGAATTTGCGTCCCGTTTGAAACAAAGCGTCAACAGTCATTTCCTAATCCTAATCAAGTAGGTTTTTGTGCCTAAACTTAACCAAACATCGCCAATCTTTTCCTAAACCTAACCACGTGGCTTTTGTGCCTACTCTGAACCAAAATAATGTAAACCTTGTGCGTCAGGATGAGGACAGAGACATTAAAGGTAAGGCTTAGCGCATCAGCCGGCGACACCAAAGGGGACCTTGCACGTCTGGATAAAACACGAAGGGCGCATTACAAAATGTCGGTATGTGACGACCTGGGATGAGAACAGGTTGAAAGACCTGTAGCTGTATCCTAGCAATGTTCTCATTTTCCACTATAGCCTACCTCTTCCATTTATTTTACATTCTCTTCTGAAGAAGTTTTTTTACTTGAGCACTTTGAAAATACCCAAGCAGCAAAAAAAGTTTGTAATCATTCCATAAAAAAAAAATCAATACTTTTTCTGTTCTAATGAAGCTACCCTTGTGTTTGAAATGCCTCTACCTCAGCCTAAGTTGGAGTGCTCGAGGGACAGCTTGAGCCTAGGCGCCATGTGAGTGAAGTTGTATGTTTTGGGAACTATTCAAGTGGCTTCACTGTAGTTATACAGCCCAGTTGCAGTGCAGTTTTACCTTCCAGCTGGACTGAAGCAGAATAAGCTGAAGTTTTATGGATGAAATACAGAGGCATTCCACTGCCATGAGCACCTCCAAATGTTTGGAAAGGTAAAAGTTCTACAATAATTTGCAGAGTCAGGGTGGATAATGGTTCAGTCACCAGGCGTTCCTCGCTGTGCAGCTTCTACTTCACTCCGGATCCAAAGAGACCATGTGCAGAGACATCACAGGCCTAGTCTGCATAATGTAATCTCTCCAACCTTTATTATTCTATTTAATGACAGCACTGTGTCCCACTATTGATGTGGCATCATAGAAAGTACCCAGGACATGATATGGGCTTGGGCTCTCATTAAAGCCAGAACCATTAGCTAAGATGCAGCATGTGGAAGTACTCAGGCTGCGTTAGGGCTACTCCCCTCTGAAGACCACCTAAACATTGCTGGAGAACAGCAATTACTGCAAAAGAGATAATCAAAGCTACGCGGGGTAGCACAGATTTACTCAATGTGACATCTTTTCCCTCTGGAGTGTGTGTGTTTTTGTGTGTAAAATCACAAATCAGTAGATAGAACTAGATAACAGTGGATAGTGTTTTCTCCCTTTTTCCCATTACTATGTTATCATAAAATGTCCAACGTCCAGAACAACGACCAGTAATGCTGCCGTAAATGCTTACTTTAGCGCCAAATGTGTGTTGATCCACAGCTAAAAATAGTCCCCAAAAAATATGCTATTTACTCCTGTTTAAATCATTTTTGCAAAAAAACCCCCAAAAATTACAGTGCAGTACAGCTGTTTTAGGAAATGATTTGGTCCCTTTAAAAAAACAAAACAACTATATTTGTGTCATGTTTTTGAAGACTTGCATCTTGAGAAGGAACCAATAGGTTTGGGGATGAAAAACTTCAATAGTTCTCGGACTTTGTCAATTCTGAGGCTGTTCTGTGAGTAGTTTTTAAATTAATAATAAATATAGCAACTTCTGATCAACTCATTTCGATTTCAGGCTTAAATTAACAACTTCCAGTTAGTCCCACCCATTTTAGTTTAAGCACCACCCATCCTGATGGATACGGACAAAGATGCTCTAGAATGCATTACAAGGTATGCCAGTGGTATAAAATGGTACACACTTCTTGTCGCCTAAGTGGGTGTGGTTGTCTCCTGTCCATACTCACTGGGCGTATTTAACACTAACACATAACTGAGGACCATTGCTTGTCCATGTCAAAACAATACAACACTAGATACAGTCATAAATGTAATGTTTGTGCCTTTTTACCTGCTAGCTTAATATGCTCCCTACAGATCTAGAGACGGGTCTCTAACAAAGTTCATTTTCTCCTGAAATGTCTGCCTGAAAAATGCCATTTCAGTGTTGGAATGTTTGGAAGATATGTGACTTGTAAAAAAAATAGGTCCAAAGTTTACTTTGATGAGTGTGGGGAGAAAGAATTGGTCATAATGCTTTAGAATGAATAGACTCAGGACCTGCCACTAGTCTCCGAAAGGGGCGGGGCAGTTGCGAAGCCCACTATACTGCATTTATTTCATGTCAGCGGCATCTTTGGTGATGTAGGTTAATCTAGCACCACAGCGGTCCTGCAGCAGGAACACAAGCCGGCAGGATGTTGAGGTCATTTGGCAGATGCCACTTGCCTGGTTTATGAACGCTTTTAAACGGGAAAAAGCCTGGCCAGTCTGTGGAGTTGTATTTATTTTCTATGGTAATGTTTGTTAAAGTGAGGTATGGCAGCAGCACGGGATCTGTGGAATATTACAGAGTTTTACCTGATTTAGTGCAATACAACCATAAAATCCAAGCATAATATGCATAATTGCATTACTTTGTATACTTAAAACCTTTAAAGTACCCTACAAATCCTGAATTCCAATATTTAGTGCAACTTTTACATGCAGCACATATAAAACATTTTTACACCAGCAATTGCCAAAGAAAGTAAATGTTTCACAGGCAACCTACAAAAATCTATTCATAGCTTTTAGTAGAAATAGTGCAAATGCAAAGAGTTTATTATTTTTCCTTTTAATAGGCATGTAAACATTAATGATGGTGATATTTTTTTCCTTCGCAGGAACGATATGAAGTACCTATAAATCAGGACAACATGTACTGGTTTTTAGTGCACAAAGCTCTAATGCAAACCTCACTAGTTTCAGTGTGTGTTGCTTGAATAAAATAAGAAAAGACAAATATCTGTATATTTCAATATGTCAAATCATTTTTTTTTTAAAACAGATCTAGTTAGTAACATCTCTTCATTTACATACAGTAGTAGGTGTATGTTGCAAAATGCATGGCCTAGCTGAGAAAATGGAGAAACCAGAGAATAACAAACAATTACAATGTGATGTTATAATCACTCCAGGGTTAGGGATTACTTTGAGTTGGGTACTGTGTGAAAAAGAAAAAAACATTCATGTCAATAATAATAATAGAAATAATAACAATAATAAAAAATGTAAGCAATATTAAGGTCAATAATAAGGTCATATATCTGGTAATAATTATTATGTATAATATAATATAATGAGCATTATGGTCAAGTAAAATTTTATTTATATAGCGCCAAAAAAAAGTTATCTCAAGACTTTACATGTAGAGTAGGTCGAGACCATACAGTTACTACTAAATATGAGTAGTAAATATGAGATTTATACAGCAGTGAGGAGTGAGGCAAGGCCGGGCCATCACAAGTGCCAGAGGGAAATAGGCGGGGCCGGTCAGCACAGGACCACCCCCACCCCCGTTTATTTATTTATGTAGATTTTTTTAAATTATTATTATTTTTTATTTTTTTTTTTTTGCTTTCTTTTAAGTTAAGCGTTCAGGACATGGAGTCACACTGACGTCTGGCACGATAATCTCAATAAATGTCCTATAGTGTGTGATGCACCAATATTTTCAAGTCTTGTGTGAGCATGTTTGAGATTAGAGAGAAGTTTCTCCTTGTGTGTGCCATGCAACCCGTTTTCAAAATCTGTTTTAAAACTCCTGTAGTCTGAGCCTTTTTAATTGTGGTAAAGTTAACTAATCATCATGCTGTCTTCACTAGAGAACCAGTACCAAAATCTAAAAATCTAATAAATGGCATATGAAGAAATCATTTGGGAAAGCTTATAAGACAGGGGATGATTTGGTCTATATTTACAGCTCACTGCAATGGAAGATTCTAGGCCAATTATTTGCGCTACATTGTGGTTAATATTCAGTCTTGACTACCAAGAATACTTTTTTTGGCATTGCTATTAACAGGCCAATAAAAACATTCATTATATATTCAGGCTAACATTGATTTATGGGTAAGAGAGTGTAACTTTTGCTGCCTTTTCTCCTTCCTCCTTCCTCCTCCATAACTCCTTGCTGCCGTTTTTCTCTATCCTTTGCTCTTTTGCATAATAGTTTCCTTCGTGTTTGCTGTTAAACGTCCATCTTCAGGATCAATCAAGCATCTAAATGCCAATTCAAAAGCCATATTTTCGAAAACAACACTAAAACCAGGGTTAAGGAGAACAAGGAGTACTGGTAGCACGTGGACTGATGAGTGATGACAGCTTACAAGTTCTTGATTAACTTCACTTGTGTTGGGATTCATCCATTGGCTGTTGTTGAATACTCTGTCAATGTTGAATCTGTGGTCTAACGCAAGATTGATTCCAGACACACTGTAAGCCAGACCACAACAGGCTCCTATCTTCTTGAAATTCCCATAAAGTCAAATTCATTGTTTAAGTGCTTTTCTCACATTTCTTGCTATACACTAGTATCTGGCAAGGGCAAAAACGTTGTTTTGTAGGCATTCCTAAAGGTATTTTAGAGTTTCCTGGAAAACGATCAAAAATGTTGATGACCCATCCCACACTTATACAGTATACTAATTTTGTTTTCAATAAAACGCTTTCTGAATTTTTATGAAGCTGCCATGGATGTATAAATAGAAGGACAGATTATTGTACAAAAATACAATTTTATAACTGTATTCACTGATTTGGGGGAAAATGGATCATATTCTATTTAGAAAATATTTTCTGATTTTCCATCTAATTTTCCTCTCGTTGTTCTTCCTCAACACTGGACAGATAGCTTTACTTGTTTCTAACATAACTGCTAACAACTGCTACCTACTAGCCTCACAATGACCACCGCTGGCTGACTGAATGCAGCGCCGAGACCAGTTACAGAACTGCAGTGTTTTCCGGATTTTTCAGATGGACAGATAGCTTTCTTGCCAAAGTAACCGCTAACTGCTGATAAATGCAGCTGCCGTTAGCTAGTCACCTCAGTTAGCTGTGCAGCTAGTGCAGCTATTATCCGCCAGGAGCCAAACCTGGTAAGAAAACCACCCTGACATCAAACTGTCCTGTCATGTTCACAAGGAGCGCCGGGCAGTGTAACCTCATAAGACCAATATTAAGCCTATATAAGTTCCTTAGTAGCTGCCTGATTTTACAGGAAACACATACATATGCAGAAGCAAGTAGCACTTCACTAGCCGAGGTTGAGAGACATTGTCAGACCGCCATACCAAGTCAAGTCAGTGGAACAATACGAACAATACATAAAACTGTTTAACTAACTATTCTGCCTATGGTGTTCATACAGTAAAAAATGCAAAAATGGCAGCACAATATCCTGGGGAATTATTTATATCGGACTATTCCACACATCTTTTTACCCATGCCAACGTTACTGTTTGATAGCGAAACTGAGAGTACGTTCCAAATACGGGACTAGAAGGTGCGCAGTAAAAACGTTTTTTTTTTTACTCTCATTTCACTTCTATGGTAACACTGTTGTGAATGAAACTTCCCCTCAAACGGATTTGGTAGCCTTATATGGCAATTTTAGGGACATCACTTATCAGCCCGTTCTCATCCCCAGCTCGTCAAGATGTTTTGTCACGGCCCCTCGACCCTTTGACGTCAGGCAGAGACGCACAAGGGTTTAATGTACCAGCAATGTAAAGGCGTCCGCATTAGTTTCAGATGACTTCAGGGCGATCATTTGTAGGCCTACAACAGCAATGCAGACATAGTAAGAGGTAGATCGAGAAGAGAACCCATTGTCATTGAAACATTCAATATATTAAGGTACAAAAGTTAGTGGCAGCATATGGTGAGACTCTGAAGGATCATGCAAGAGCAAAAGTAGTCGGACACCATCAAAAATGTTGGTGAAGAATGGAGGGTGGGTATTGGATAATTAAACATTAACTCTCCTTAAACCTTCCTTTCCCCTTTGTTTCCTTTATTTGACTGCAGTGGACTTAAAAAGTAAAATCAATGGAGGAATAATTGCTTGGGTTTAGATTCATGTGGCATTTCACTGTGTGGGTGAAACAATTAGCACAACTCTAACCATGCACGAAATAACCACAGCAAATTGTCAACCTTTTATCAGGTTGACATCTGTGGATGGGCCCCTTGCCTGCAGTAGACACAGGATGGACCCACTGAACTCATTTCCTCACATCAAAAACTGACTGTGAAACTCGACACTAGCTTATTGTGCCTGACCCTGCTGCATGCTGAGCACTGTGCTGGACTTCAGTTGACAGGACAGAGAGGAAAGCTGAACTCTATACTAACTTTTTTTTTTTTTTAAACAGTCTCCCCTCAGATTAAACGGCATCATAGAATTATATTGTATAACTTATTATCCAACCCTAACAAATATGCTATGCTGTTATTTGTATATGAAACATAGCTCTGTTTTGTTGCATTGGATCAGTGTTTAGCTGACTCTAAAAGTTCTGAATTGAGATGAGAGTGGAATTTAAATGTTTCCATTGTTATGTTAGACCCAGTGCCCTGGCTACTGGGACGGAATTGTTCTACATTTGTGACTTATGTTAAAGTCAAGATATCATATGATGATATGAGTTTCTAAAAATTGCAGTGTGTTTCCTGGTGGTCTTGGCTAAATAAGCAGTGGGATCTATCATCAAGGGCAAATAAGCAGCCAGATCGAATCAGCAGTCATTAAGAATGCACATTAATGTTAAAATGTGTGCTTTAGATTAAGTTTGAATGTATCTTTTGCCCCTCTTGAATTTAAGTGGAGAAAATGTACAGTTTTATCATGAGAATAATAACTTATTAATGTTTAAAGAGGTACAGTTTACAGCAGCTGCTTATAGCTGGTTAGCTTTGACTACCAGCTGGCTGTTCCTGCTACACTGAGCACTTGTCAGTCTGTCACACTGTCAAAGTGTCCTGTCTCCTTACGTCGCACGTCACACACTACGTTGCCCCAAGGCGACGCCCCCTACAGTGGTTTTAATATGTAATGTTTAAAGTGTTCTCATGAACCCACACAACATTATCACCCAGCTCTGCAGTTTCACTCAGATGGGGAGCTTTTTAGCATTTAGCTCCTTGTATTTAGATACAGCAGACCTGCCCTGTACCTAACAGCATATAAACTTAGCGAAGGAAGAGGAAAAAGTAACGAAAAGTATTGCCAGCCAACATCAGAGAAAAAATAAATAAATGGTGAGGTGGATTTCCTTCCTAGCATGTAACATGTATTGTAAAAAAAAAATGGAAAGAAAGAAATATTTTGTGATTTTGGCAGTACTTTGAGTAGACAAAAGAATTATTCACAAAATAGAGGTCAAGATTACCAAGAATAACAAGACGAGCTTCTTGTTAGAAACTGCAAGTGTATTTCCCCTCATCTCCACAAGGAGACACCTAATGGTGGTTCAGTATAGTAGTGATGGTACCTCCCACTTTAGAAAAAGAGGCCTGAATAGAGGCCTCCTCCTCTTTGTCTCCAGACCTCTTTACCTTGATGGAGTGTTTGTAGGTGTTTGCCATGTGTCTTTTGAACGATCTTCAATGTAAGTAGAGATTTCTTTTGATTGTTTGCATTTAAGAACTGAAACGGTTGAGTAATATTTGATCTAATTTGCAAATATTTAACATAATTTAAAGGCTGGGTTTATGATTTGTTCGGATGAGATGTTATAATTTATTTCTCTCTTTCTTTAGAACCATGGCCATCATCATAACAATCAACTTTCACATCATTTTGGACAAATAAACAGAGCAATTGATCGCATTCCTCGTTTGCTGGGGGTTTGTGGCTCAACACTTCTTGTTCGTGACCTTACATTATTTTTGATTTTCTTAAATAAAAAGACACAATTGGGAATTTGAAAAAGCAAAATTGTATATCCTGTCTTGATTTCTTCCTCTCGTAAATCTTACTGAGTCACTTCTCACACTCCAAAAAATAACTAAAATACAAGAAATTAACACTGAATTTAAGGAGAAAATTTACGTTATACTGCTCAATTACTTGAGATCAAATTTGGTACAGCACAACAATAAGTGAAATACACAGAACATTTACAAATAAGTCTTAATTGTAGTGTAAACCACTGCACCACCAACTGTTAAGTGCTTTAGTGATAGCACCATAAATCAAAAGGAACTACCTCTATCATCCAGACTGAAATATCTTATACACTATATAGATAATTATGTACAGACATCAATTTCCCTCAGTGGAGGAGGCTCAGTGACTTTGATGATCCCCTGATTTTCACTGTAGTGCCACCAGCAGATGAAAGTTTTCACTGATTTAGTGAACTATCTCAACATTTACCGGATAGATTGGAACAACAATCTAACATTCATGTTCCCCTGAGGATGAACTGCAATAACTTTGGGGATCCTCTGACTTTTCATCTAACACCATCATCAGGGCAAAATTTCAATTTGTCGAATACCTTGGTTTATGACCAAATACCCCTTTAAAACCAATGTCAATCCACTGATGGGATTTGTTATACTTCATGTTTAGTACTAATTAGCAAATGTTGGCATGCTAAAATGGTAAAGTAGATGGTGAACGAGCTGTTAAACATCAGCATTGTCACTGTGAGCATGTTAGCCTCACAGATCCACTGGCATGCCGGCATGGCTGTGAACTCTGTTTATCAGGCCGGACAATGGACATTGAGAAAGTGTCACTTTTGATGAAACGTTTGACAACAATGACTTTCATTAAATTACTTCAAAATCCTCATTCATTAAGTGTCCTCATCACTTCTTATGTGCCCAGCATCGCTGTAGATGTCTGATGGTTGATATTATCATCATAATCAGCGAAAGGTGTCAAGTCTAATGATTATTAATTCAATGTAACTGCCACCTACCGTATGTATATCTAGTCTTACACATGTTAACAATAAATATGCTGTCAGTCTGTCAATTCGACCTGCACGCGCCTCTCCTCAACAAATCATCCATGCATGCATATTATCCTTTCTTCAAAGGGCAAGTATAGACAGGGCCGGTCTGTGTTCTCACTAAGCACCGTCAGTAGTGGTTAAATGCTCACACCATGAAAACAAGACCCACAGAAACATATGGGACTTCAGATGTCGACCCAGCTGAACACTTCAGAGAGAGTCTGGTGAGCCATGTGAGAGTCGATATTTACCACCGTCATCCGCTAAACATGGGATGATGTCATGGTTTGTTGAGGGATGTGTTGCACCTCTCCAACTGAGTTTCAGACACATATGGAAGGTGTTTTGGCATTTTTTGATTGTATAACACTCCATTAAGACATGTAATGCCAGCAGGTTTTATTTGGGCGTAAGCACGCGAGTTTACGAAGCCCTCGAGAGGACGTCCCCTAAGCAGGGTGCTGTTTGTTACATTTCTTCTGCTGCAGAGTTTCACATGTACCACTACACCTATAACAGCTGAGAGGAAATTAGTTGTGCGCACATTCACACACACACACACACACACACACACACACACACACACACACACACACACACACACACACACACACAC
>JBBPCS010003914.1:0-11812 GCA_037974645.1 Hollardia meadi
CACACACACACACACACACACACACACACACACACACACACACACACACACACACACACACACACACACACCAGCAATCTTCATTCGTTAATTTAGAAAGGATGAACATACGTGGGCGCATGATGATCTACACACACACACACACACACACACGAACAAAACTACACAAATTTAAATCAAGGTTAGGATCCACCATGGGCTCAGTCTGTCTCTTCTTTGACTTTTTAAGTTGCCTTCGTCCCAAATTTGGCAAAGGGAAAGCCATTTAAACAGGGAAGCATTAGTTTATCTAAACACCCCTGAGCACTTCCTGATGCTGTGCTCAAGGTATGCTGGTTGCTACCATTATTAATGTTTTCAAGCTCAAAGGAAATGGTCTGCTATTGAGTCATGTGTTGAAGTTTGCCGAGTCATGAACACATGAATACATACTTATGCTCGTGTGTTTTCTACTTGAAATGAAAAGGCGATCGACGGGCTTTTGTTGGCACAACCTTCAGGCTAGCAATTAGCCAGCTACGGCAGGCAGCCTTTGCTTATTTACGTATATGAAGAAGAGCAGAAGTGCACTGAACGCTGCAGTGCTTTAGCTGTTCAAAGACCGTCTTGGTGTTCTAAATATGTAGCTTTAATGTCATTCACAGCTTGACATGCACTGCCAATTCATGCAGACCTTCCTCTTCTCTTCAGATGTGTGTGTCAGATTGACCTCAGCAGGGCTAGTCCGTCGACACATTGGACTTGCAGGAATGAAAAAAAGCTCATTTGCCTAAAGATTGTTGCCATAACGCAATGTGATGTCATCCGACAGGGCACTTTATTGGCCAATCAATTACATGACGGCAGGCATTCCTACTTCCTGGCGATAATGCTGTATTTTTGACATCAGAGCCGTCTTATAAACTGCCGCGAAGCGTCTGAAGAGCCTGGCCAACTCATGGATGTGTTTTCCTCAAACTTCCTGGATCATATTTCATGTGTCACAGGTACCTGAAGCGCAGGACCCTCGCAGCGTTTTTAAATGCAGGGCACCTGCTATTCCAGCACTAAATCTGACATGAGTGCATGAATTAAACACAAGGGATGAGTAAAATAAATACTGACAACCGGCTGACAGCAGAACGGACAGTGGCATCCACCACACTTAAATCCACAAGGTAGACCAAATCTGAAATCTGTTGGGGTTTTTTTTTCTGCATTCACAATAAAATCTGGCAGGGGACCACACAGACCGACTATGGAATGACTCCTGCTGGCAGAGAGCTTAATGAGAAAATATTGGCTCGGCTATTTCTGAATCAAATGGCAAAAAAATGTTTAGCTGCCCTCTCTCTCTCCCCAACAATGTGCTGGTAATTGGATAATAAACTCTACTTTGATGGAGAGTTGAAAACATTGAGGTTTTTCTTTTTTAGCGGAGTAAAGGTCTGAGTCTGATGGGCTTAACAGCCGGTTGTTGGGGATATCGAGTGCATCGTGATGGGTCAGACTCATTCGGATTCGCTTGCCCTTCTCTCCACTCCCCTCGTTTCTCTCTCTCCATCCTCCTCCTCAGTCTCTCTCTCTCTCTCGCTCTGTCTCTGAGTCATGCAGTTAGCAAGCAGACTGTTTTGTCCAGGTCTATTTATGGATGTCTTGCTGTGGAAGAGGAAAAATATGATTAAAAACAGAGAGAGAGAGAGAGAGAAAGAGAGATATTTCCCCGCGGCTTAAAGATCTAAGAAACTTAAACTGTTTGATTAAAAAAAAAAAATGATACTCAGCAAAAAGGACAGAGTGTAACACAGGCGGTATAAACATACACAGCCTGCACAAACACCAACACACCGACACTAAAAAGAACTAAAACACCATAACCATTCCTCATCTCCCACACTGAACGTCGGGAAGCCACTGGCTGCATTAAAGTGAGCCCACAGCTGCTTGCAGTTGATCGATAACTGAACCTGATAACCATTTAACAAATTGATTTTTGAAATGGAGCTTTTAAATGGATAAAGGCTGCAGACACACACAGATATGCACTGGAAAATTAAACCCTGCAAGCTTTATTTCATTCTCAGTGCTGTTTTTTTCTTCTTTTTGTAATCATTCTCCTACTTCTCTCTCTCTCTCTCTCTCTCTCTGATAATCCAAAACTTCTTGGGTACCAATCCAATTATTACCGCTTTGCGATGCATGACTTTTAAAAGTTTTATCACGTGCTTTTCTTTTTCTTTTTTTTTTTGAAGTTGAAAACGTGAGAAATAAAGAAAAAAAAGGAGGAGGAAAAACAAGAGCTACGTTCTGTATTCAGGTAGACAATTTATTCCTTTCATCCAAGCTGATCACACCAGATCTTCAGATTTTGTGACATTTAAAAAGTTTGCTTGAAACTCGCTTGACAGTTTGACGGAAAACTTAGCGAATCATCAGGGAATTAAAAAAAAAAAAAAGGGGCAATAAGATTGAGGCAATTTAGAAAAAGTTGTCTTGAGGTTCATTGGTCAGACTTAAAAAAAAACCACAAATCCTTCGAGCCACTAAAACTGCTCGAGGCCGCTGAACCTCTCCGAAAGATTCATCGGCGCGGCAGTCATATTGCAAAAGCAGATGTGAGGAATCCTTGGATCTCTCACTTTCAACACTATTTTTTTTCCCCCTCTCATGTTTTGTTCCCGTTTCTTGTTTTTAACCTTGGAAACCTAACGCCAGCTGTCCACCCTTTGATAAATGTCATCTGCTTTGGACTTAACAGAGACCGTGGAACAAGAAAAGAGGAGTCATCCCCTCCCTCGTGGATCATAACAAACGCTCTGTATTCATCATTCCTCCCATTAGATCACTGCTGACCGAGATATTCCACTAGCTTCTTTTTCTGTTTCACTCCCATTACAGGCCACCATACTTTGCCTTCCTCCCGAGCCAGAGTGTTCACTGGTAAGTTCAATTCATGCCTATTCTCCCCATATGTGATCCTATGGGGAGCGAGCCCTCACTGGACTGACACGCACACATGCACACGAACATGGCTCTGCGTTCACTCGAAACCACCAAGGTGTGTCCGCCTGACTCATGATTTATGTGGAAACCTGAAGGGAGGGGTGCGGGGGACTAAGGGGTAGGGGGGGGAAATAAAAAAGCAAAGGGCAAGATGTGTTTTCTCCTGGACAAAACGGCAGCAACAGCAGCATTTTTCTGCAGCCTGGCGGCGAAGGCAGTGTCCCTGCGGATCAGCCGAAAGCCCAGGAATGTGACTTCTCATACGACGGCCGGGGCTGAGCTTTGAGCTTTGATCCCTGACTGAGGAGAAAGTCGGATTTTCCGGCACAGTGAGTGACGGACCAGCAAAAAAAAGGGTCGGGAAGTGGGAAAAGCCGGGCAGCTACTAAGGCAAAAGGGATTGTGTGTGTGTGTGCAGGAGGGAGAAGAAGAAGAACACTGAGGGGAAGGGGTGGCGGCACAAAACATTCTTATTTTTCAAAGCCTTTTTTTCCCACCCCCCCCCCCCCCCCCCAAACCCTAAGTCATTTCTTTCTTGGCATCTGCCGGCTAAAAAGCTTCTCTCAATGAGAGACTGAGGGCATGCAAAGAGCTAAGACTTGTCTGTAGTCTCTCTGGGGGGTTTTCCAGGAAGCACTGTACCAGAGAAGGAAGGAGATAGATTCCCGGACAAGCGGGGAACAATAGCGGTGACATGGCATAACTCATCGATATGAGAAAGCTCTAACTTGGGGATGGGGTCAGCTCTCTTGATGAGGCAGGGCCCATCTCTCCCAGCTTGTTCCAGTCCCGCCATCCTGCCATCCCTCCACACCCTTCACTTCCTTTTTCTCAGCGGACCTCCTCTGAAATGCTAAACAATCAGGGCGAAGTCCACACCTCGGCTTTTCCCCCCTCGAGACACCCAGCTAATTTTTCCCTGGCACCACTCGGTTCACGCAGGCCGCCTGCCTCTTCACTCCCAGCAAGCTGGTGTTGATGGAGGGATAAGAGCCAGAGAACGAGCAGATTAGGGCAGTCGAAGAATAAATGGTGACTTTGTCATCCATCATTATTATTAGCAGAGGAATGGCAGCTTGGCACAACTAAAACATTTGCTTTCATTTAACAAGGGCTCATTTATCCTCACTGCAATTAGGTGACGGAATTAATTTGCACATGAAACGATGCAACATCTTGTGCCTGAATAAAAACTGTAGTTTCTTCCTGAAGGTTACCTTTAATTGTGTAATATCAAACTGAATCTGTCTATCCTGTCCGCTCCGACTGAAGTAGGTCCACATGTTGTACCTTTGTGTATACTTGTGTTTCTATGTTGTGTTATCTTGGAGTTTTTATGGGCTTTTCCTGCATATTTAACTTAACCCCATCCCCATGTGAAATCAGTTTTCCATGATAGGACAATTACAACTGAACTAAACAGACTCGAAAATATTTCATTACGTTAGGTAAACTAAAATCTCCCTCAAGTTGCCGAAATGACCTCATCGAGTGATGAGGTATTCTCAAGATTTTCGTTTGGGTTGTAATTTTGCAGCCATAGTTACAGGTCCTGCCCTCTATGGACCGAGCTACATTGCTGACTCCCTTGTTCACGATTTGGCTTCAAAGACACTGAGATCATCTGCTGCTGGTTTATTGGGGGTTCCCAGCAAAAGCCCAAAGAAAATGGAGGATGCAGCTTTTGTGAATTACTCCCCAAAGCTATGGAACACACTACAATAGATATCAGGGAAGCCGGGTCGCTAAATATTAAGAAAGAAAGCTATAAACTTAACTCTTGCATGTAATTTCTTTGTCGGAAAGCACTTCTTGTATGAAAGGTGCTATACAAATACATCGTATTTCACATTCATTTTCACCATATTTGATCTATTTTTGTCTGGAGTTGTGTTCTTGGGTGATTCCCACATTAGCTACTGCTTGGCATTCTCATCGGATCAGTAATGTCTGGCTTTGCTGTGAAATATTAAAAAGGCAGAACAGATCCACAACTCTCCTCATGTTTCCACAGGAAATACCACCAGCTCACCAATTTTTTGCACTTTTTCAGGATACCAGGATTCGTTTGAGGAACTTTAGGAGTTTTGATTACTGGGTCGTAGTTTCTGCTGCTCCTGATGAAGTATTTAACCATGCTCCAGCAACTATCTAAGTGGCATCTGTGTTTGATTGAGTCAAACTTGGGAGGCATTAAATTAGCGTGCAAGCAAGCTTTTGTCTGCCTCTACTATCATCAGGGCTACAGACGGACATTTTGTTGCAGACTTCCTGACTAGTCAGAAAACAAGTAAGATAAAAAAAGAAAGAGCGGGCAAGTGAGAGGCAGTGAGCGAGATTAACAAAACAGAAACTTAATGCTTATTGCCACAAATGTGCTCACGTGCAAAAAAGAAAGGGAAAAACAAGCAAACAAAATGTTGAGACAATCACAGCAATAGGGACGGACGTCTTGTCTCTTATTTTCAGGCTCTCTTTCCACCTCTGCATTTTAACAATGATTCAATTATGCAGCTTGTCTCCTGAAAGGCTAAAGTAACTTGTCAGACCAAGCTTTTAAAACCAGCAACAGGCTAATCTCTGAAGTTCTTGAGATGCGAGGGAAACGCTCCCAGAAATGTACGAAGGTTCCCGGGACTATTTGGTCCAAAAGGTCCAATAAATTCCCTAAAGGGCTGAATTTCCTTTTTAAAAACCCCCCCTTGGGGATGATACAAGACAGAAGATATATAGCATCTTGAGGCCATGATTCATGGGTGACATTTAATAACAATGCAGATGTTTTGGGTTTTTTTTTTTTTTTTACCAACAATTACAGCCAACAGCGCCTGATCTTGGTACATGTACAAATTTTGTCCCATTTGCAGAGCTCCATCCACGCTGAAGGCAGTAGCGCTGATCCTCATTGCCTCACAACGCCGCTCATATATCACGGCCTTTACATCAACAGCACTCTTCTGAGAAATCCTTAATTAACGCGGGCAGAGCGGAGGTGTCTGGTTCGAGTCAGAAAGCACCCCAGAGACTGAAAATGCGATGTGAAGTGAGGTCTGGTCGGAGCCGAGGTTAGCGCTGACCACACTGGCTGAAACAGATGTTTTCCTGTGCTGTGTTGTGGCTTTAAACAAACACTGTCATACACACGTACATATACATATATATTTATACGCGCACACAGAGCCTGCCTGTTTCTGTGTTTTGGTCAGGAGCGCACTGAGCTCCTGCGGTCTGGCAGGGTTCAGTAACACACATGCTCTCTGTTTACATTGTGCTCAGAGGCCTCCTGTGGTCTGGCCTCACACAATCCCAGCACACCAACACTCTTTTCTTTTTTTCTCTCCCCCACATCACATCGCATCACTCCAAAATACTTATTTAGCTGTCGCTCTTTGACTTCATTTTCTCCAAGCATCAAAAATATTGATTCTACTTAAAAACTATGTTCTGCGTCTGTTTAGGCTGCACACACACAGAGACAACCATGCTTTTGGCAATGAACTGGTCATTAGGCCATGGTGTGCAGTCCTTCTCTCTTGCCCTGTTAATCTCTGCTTTCCACAATCTCGCCTTCTCTCTCCATCTGCCTCCCAACTCTCTGTCTGCTGCGTGTCTATTGTTGGAGGCTAGTGAGTTTAAGGGGACACAGCCGGCCTGAAAACACAAGCAGGGGCCGGTGTGGTCGTAGCCGGGTGTGACGGATACAATAACCCCTGCAGCGGAAGCGCCCATGTGCTAAATTACTGCCACAAATGTTCTTCCTCTGGGCCGCGGCGGGACCATCAGAGCCACTCAGCTATCTCGAGCCCTGACGCACTTTCCTTTTCCGTTACATAATTGCACCCTGACCGAGTGCGCCCGACAAGTCAAGCTCCACTTAAAGGTGGGATGAGGTTGATAGGAGGAGGATAGTGGACGATTTATACTCTAAAATTTGGTGTGTTTTCAGACTGCTTGAGACTAAATACCTGTAAACACTGTGTTGTCAGGTCAGTTTTACTGAAACTAGTATAACTTGATAAAGTTAAACTCCAAATTTTCAACCTGTTAGCGCGGCTTTATTGACCAGAGCAAGCAGTTAAATGGAAATAGGTCACTTAGTTTGATTTTTTTAAAAAGAGGACATCAATACCCTTTTTTACAAAGTTGATATAATTCTATATATTTCCATTGATGTACATTTTCAGCTGCAGACACAGGCCTTCTGTAAAAAGCAATGGCCAGAAAATAATCAGTGTCGGGCTTGTTTATTTCCCTCCACTGGATTTGCGTGAGAAAGTGCGACAAACAGCAAGCAGTTTGATTAGTGGGGGGAAACCCCCACAGCATCAGCTACTTCTCCTTTGGCATTTTCCCCGTCTGTGATTTGAATCCGCTCGCCTTCCTGCCAGCAGCCACAACACCTATTGTTTCGCAAAGGACCCGGCCACTTCGCACCTCCCCATCCACATCTGTGCAAAGCCGGCCGCTCAGTCGTGTGGAGGAACTCCAGCCGCACCCACATCACAGTGGCTGGAAAAAGACACACGGCTGCCGGCGTCACATGACTTCTGGACATCTCACAAAAATCCAAACGCTATGGTTTTCTGATGCTCGGTTCTATTTTTAGACGGAATATTTGCGGCTTGTTATACTGTAAGTTGCAATCAAACGTAGCATGGAAAATGTAATGCTGGCATCAAAGCTTGGAGAAACACTGCGTTGGTGCTTATTTAATATCTTTACATTTGACCTTTTTATCGGCTAAAATGAAGAAGTCACACTTTCCCTCCACAGATGAGAGATTCAAGCAGTGTTTAGAGCATCGTGAGACATTTAGAGTCTTTACTCTCACGAAAGGGTTTTACTGCAGTTTCTTTAGTGAAGGCGTCCCAGCTCAACAGAAACAAATCGGCTAACAATTAGTCAAATTTGATCAAATTTGACATTAGGCTTGTTAAGCGTTTGGAGCTTCGGCGTATATCAAAGGCCATGTAGCATTTGAGTGAGGTGATTGCTTAAACCGTCACCAGGTACCTGATTATATTGACACTGAGATGAAATGTGTCAGGATCTGTGTTGTTCACACAGCAGGTGACTGATTTATCATTACGTACATTTGCATTTAATCTGAGCGGCGTGTCACATATCAACAGTTTGATATTTCGAGTTGGGAAAGCAGGGATAGGTTAGGTGTTAAAATTAACAGTTTATAAAAAGGGTGACTGTACAATTAGTGAGATAATTTAAAAAAATTATGTCATTGTAGGCTTTTAAGTTTTGTTTTTTTTAAAGGTCTATAACTGTAGTCATTGAGGAACAACTATCATATATCGTTTGGTCCCTGAACTACACGTGGAAAGTAGCCGGTTTCTGGCTCTTTGCATGGGAGCAACGACTCTTCCAGAGAGGCTTTCTCCATCCGCAACATGTTTGCAGAGCTCTTCTCCTCCCTGCTGGTGCAGTCTCTTGGCAACACACTGTTGTTTGAGGCACCAAGCAGCATCACATAAACTCTGCGAAATTTGGCAGACCTCCGAATGTTTGTGCATGTGTCTTTTTTTGGCGCGTATGACAGCATCTGTTTCACCCCGACACCGAACATGAAAAACTTTCATCATAAGTATTATAGTCGTAGGCTATTTATAGCGTCAGTTTCTAAATTTAGTTTTTAATGTTTTCCAGAAGTTGATCCTGTTTCAACTGACTCCCTAAAAAAAACTCGGTATTTCACCCGGATGGGCGAAGTTTTGCAGGACGTAGCAGACGAGCTCCGTCTCAGCTCGTGTTATGAGTGCGCGTCGTTTTCCTATAATAACAACAACTGCAGATGACATTGTGTATAAAGAGGGACGAAGGCAGAATTAAACAGCAAATTTTGCTGGGTGAATGGATCAAACACAGAACTTTCACCAGGTGCAACGTGTAATATTTGCAGTTTTCAGTGTCAGTTTGGTTGGTTAGGTTTAGGCAACAAAACTACTTGGTTAGTGTCAGGAAAACAATAAGTCTTATTGACTTTTGTTGTCACACAGGACATGACGAACAACGACAATTTGGAGTTAAGGTTTGCCAGTGTATCCAAAAAGTGATGACCAATACGAGCTGAGGGGAACATGGCACACGGCGGGCACACGACACTGTGTGACGGAGGGCGTAAGGCGCTGCCCCCGGGTGACATATCAAGTTATCAGGGAGTCATTTCGCCACAGGGCTGCTGCGTTACTTTTTATTTCGTCGACCCCTGCAGGCAGGAGGACGGGAGGACCTGCGTTTTGGTCGCAACGCCTCATTTGGTCTGAATGAGGCCTAAGTGACACACGGCATTAACACAACACATTTCATGCTCTTAGTGACCGCCGATGCACTTATTGATTCATAAATGGTCAATGTGCTCCCCGCCTTCATTTAGCTATTAACTGATCCATTAACATAATGCATTCAGTGTGGCAGTAGCTTGTTTGCTGTGATGAAACTTTCTTGAAAATGAAAACACAGGCGAACAAGAGAAGAGTGACACGGGAGGCTCATAACAACCATGATTTGATCTCTCTAGTCTAAAAACAGACAGCCAGGTCTCACATGCAGTTAAAAAGGATCATTCACATTCGCACGGTTCTGTTAACGAACACAAACGCTGCGAGGAGTGAGTAATGAGAAATGTCACTATGACCGAAGAGGAGAATCATCTTCAAACCGTCGTGGGCGGCAGCCTGTATTTCACCAGCGCACACAGTGTCCAGCTGTGCTCGGAACAACCGGCCGGCTTACTGCAGCCCTGGTTTCCAGTCTCTCTGTCCGTGTTTATTTTGTGTGTGTGCACATGTGCATCCATCTGTGTAGTAACACACAGATATCGAGTGACAGCCTGACACATATGGCCTTGATAAGGTTATGTTGGGTAATGTCATCTGACGATCATTAACCAGACAGCGCGGTTACTCCACAAGTCTGACCTGAAGGAGAGGACACACTTCAGGGTCTGACCAGAATGAAGAAGAAGCACAAAGAAGGGAAAGTTAAATTGAAAAATATTTTAAAAACCTGTAAAAAAGAAAAAGAAAAAAAAGAATACTTTAGATGTTTTTCTGATTCTGAATATAAAAAAATATTTATTTTTTTTTGGAATGAGGAATCTTTATTCCAAAATATGCTGCTCTATTTGTGTGAAATGTAGTAAATACTCACTTTTGGTACGTCTGTAACAATGCCTCTAACAAGCAAAACAAGTCTTCATAAGACTTAAAGTTTTAAAATATACCAAATTTAGCGCACGTACAAGTCGCACATGAAATGCTGACTTTTAGGGAAGAAGCTATTAAATGAACGAGCTCTATGCAACATAACACAAGGACATTAGCATATATCTAAGAGGGCCATCTTTCTTAAAGTGCAGCGTATAAAATATGCATAGCGATAAAAGTAATACATGGGATAGTGTGTCGAGTGAACCAACACTGTGTGAAGCCACGTAAGGAGACAGGGTGGACAGCTTTGAAGTGATGAATGGATAACAGGACTAGCGGACGCTAATCTTGGATTTGCACTCTGATTAGCTTGGAAAGTGAAGCTAATGCTAACTCGGCTCTGCCAGAACCTATAATGAAAGGACAACAGGATTTTTTTTATTGAATTACGTGATGTTTTATCTGTATTGGATGAGGATGAAGGACCAGTACTGTCTCCAGTGATGAGGCCATATGTTATTAATGAACAGGGGAACATTTGACACATAGTCACTCACGCAGAGCAGCATTTAGTTGCTATTTGTCAGCTCTGTCCCTCATTGTTAGAGTTTAATTGCTGCGGTAAGCTAATGTTTTAGTGTAAAGCTAAAACTGAACACTTTCTGTTCTCCCCATAAAATGTATTTTACCGTGAAGACAGTCGGAGTCCTTTACTTTCAAGTCGCCTCATTGAGCGGGCTAATGAAGTTGGCGAACGTGACGCTAACGTGACATGATGTTTTTCTTTAGTCTGTCGGGAAAATTTGTTCAAAACATTTTAACATTGTAATATTGAAAAACTTGAATGATATAAATCCAATGACATCTTTGAGAAAGCAAGGACAGAAGATCTTATGCACAAAATGAAATTTAGAGTCCACTATGAAGGAGCTGCTTTGGTTTGTGAGTAAAAGAAGCAAAAGACAGAGTCACACGCTGGCCAAGTGGTTAAATGAGAACGTGCAGAAGCTTTTTACGGTGTGGGCGAGCCTCAGGCTTCCAACATGTAATGAGGATGACTGTGGCCTTTTCTCTGTAACCGTTCTATGGACAGGGTAGAGGGTAGCGTGCCCAGAGCATGGACTCTGATCACAGCAGCTCAGAGCTGTTTGTAAAGGTATCTGCCCAGAACACCAGTAATCCTAAACGTTGAACCGCGCTGGCTACATGAAAATTCAGGTACGTCAAAAACAATCTGCACGGAGCTACTGTGAAGCTCCACAGAATTTGTTTAGAAAGTCTCAGTTTACACGGAGCGTCTTTACAACATTACAGATCAAGTTCATGCAACAGATATGAGAATTTTTCTGCAGCTGAAGATTTCCTGATTTGAAATGGAAAATGCACAGCAGCTCTGGCGGCAATGATGAAGCAAACTTAGTAAAGACAGCCGTCCCAATAGATACAGCAGCTGGGAAATGCAACGCATCTAATTTTTTTTGGAGATGTAGTCCATCCAACCCCCCCCCCCCCCAAACAACCTCCCCCTGTGTCGTCCACTAAAAAGCTTATCAGCATCCAGAGATGCTGCCGGCTTTCAGGCTCATTTGGTCTCGCTTGATACTTCACATTAAATGCAATTTATTGAATAATGAATCTCCTCTGCTCCTCAGACCGTGTGAACTCAG
>JBBPCS010003915.1:0-11812 GCA_037974645.1 Hollardia meadi
TTTTGGGATTTTTGCTTATTTCTGGACTGTTCATGTTTTGACCCTCACCTGCCTATGCTTGTGAGTCACTTTTTGTTTAAAGTAAATCAGTTAATTTATCCTACTTGCCTGCTGTCTCTGCATTTGGGTTCAAAACCTCCTTGTCTCCAGTGTTTCTGGCACCAGCCGTAACAGACATGGGCACTGAACAGGACAGAGCGGTATGTAAATTGCTTATATACCTCTAATTCAACTTTTTTCATCTGGAAACTAATTTTTTTTTTTTTAAAGAGATTTTGAGATCTCTTTATTTGCTTCATGAAAGAAGTCTGTGTCCCTGTCAACAGAATGATTACCACAACAATGACAAACGCTAACTATGATAATTGGGAGGCAGGAAACGCACTCCTCTCTGTCCTGATGGCAAATACACTAATAACAAGTATACTGACTGCTGATGTATAGCTAGCTTCACATGAGATAGTCGAAACATTATACATTTCCACTATGCCAAACTGCACGACCGGAGGAGGTGTCAAACCCAGAGGTGAATTTTGTCATATTTTTTGCAGTGATTATTTTCCTTTAGAGAAACTGTGTTAGGTTAATCCTTAAGTGCTAAGTAAAGGCAACTGGACTTGATTTTAGATTTCTGATTTGGATTTATTAAAGAAGGTGTGACAGTGAGTTGAGAAATGTAGGCTACACATGAAGTTACATAATTCATACATGAAGTAAATAGAATCTGAATCAGTTCAATTTTATTTCTCACACACTCATATCTCAAAGTGTGATTGTGCCTTCTTCACAAAGTCTCAGACAGTCTTGTCTGCTGTCTTGAGGCAGTGCAGTGTCATTATATAACAATAACATGAACAGATTGCTCACTATTGTCTTCCAGATGTTCCTACCTCTGTGTGGCTGACAGACACTGTGAATACTCTGAGCTGCAGGGCAAAACGTCCCCAAGTCTTCAACAGAACACTCTTAGGAATGGCAGAGAGATCCCGCACACTCATTATGTTTCCATCTCGAATTACCATCCTTAACAACATTAAAAAAATCTAGATGTAAATGGCTGATGGCTGGTAGAAGCATGTGACTCCATCAGTGAGCCAAGGCAGTTTTCCTGCTGTAACACCGCTGCAGTGCATCGTTGACTGACCCAGCCAAAATGTTTCACTGTCACTTTTAAAGCTCCACCTGGCAGCATCACCCTAAAACTCAAAGTGGAGCAGCAACAATGAAGAACATCCCATCTCCACTGACCGGGAGGCGACCGCATCACACACCAGCCAGTGTGGGAAACATGACCGTGTGCAGAACACTGCTGGGAGGGGTGGAAATGGCGATATTTATAATGATTAGGTTGTTTAGTGTTAGACTCATGTAAGGAAGATGCATAAAAAAGACTCTAAAGTCTCCAAGTAGCTACATTCAAACGAATGCTGAAATTATTAGTAAATTAACTGATTAGTTGATATTGACATTGGTGTCATTTACCAAGCAATAATGATGACATAAAATAGTTCTCAAACTGGAACGATTTTGGAGTGTTTGCTGGATAAAAACTATTTGAAGACATTGTCACCTATTTTTTGACATTTTATTGACTAAATGAGGAGCACTCCATTGATTTAGTATTGCACTTCCACAGAGCTGAAGTACTTACAAAAGATTAAAAAAGAATGGACAAAATCGAAGCAGCAGAGGCCAAGACGGATGTCTTTTCCAGAAATACTGGATCCTCCAATTCCCATTATTCAACTCTGGGGCTGCCATTAATGATTTTTTTTTTATTATCAATTGATCTATAAAATGTCAAAAAATTATGAAAAATTAAACAGTCCAAAACCCAAAGACTCATCATAAATGACAAAGAACACAGCAAACAATTACATTTAAGGCATTAATTACATTTATGACATTTTTACTTGAAAAATCACTGAAATGATTAATCGATTATCATAATAGTTGGCAACTAATTTTCTTTTGATTGACTGATCGACTAATCGTGGCAGCTCTATTCAACTCAATAACTCCTCTCAATTCAAGCAATCTCAGAAACAGTTCATGCCGGAAATATACTATATAATATACTATCTAAATATACTAATAAGCTAAATTTGTTTCTCAACAAACTAAACACTCAATACGATAATCACATTACAATTTTCCATTGGGATACTTAAATGATAAAATCTGAAAAGGTTCTGAACAAACTAATTTAAGCCGAGTTTTTGTTAGAAGGTTGGTTGATTTTACTAAATTGCATTGATGGTTTTTACACCTGTTTTATCTTTATGTACCTGATGAAACGGCTAATAAAGACTTTCCTACCAGATCCTGAGCAGCACTGTTCTCAGATCAGACCAAGCACACATTAACACCATTAATTGGAGCAGCCATTGTAAAGAGTCTTATCTGTGCGACCATAAAAGACATCAGTAGTTTCTACACCTTGCCTGCAGCAGTGCACACGTGTACATGCACAGTAAACTCTGTGACACTAAAGGTAAACCTTTGTCTTATCTGTCATTGTCACTGTTTGAGATGCCAGAGAGAAACTCGGACATCAAATACCCCCCGCTCGCCCACACTTCCTCCCTATGCCAGATTCTTCCTGGTTCCCTTTAAAGCTGTGCTGACTCTGCAGCCGACCTCCCCCCTGCTGCAGAGAAATCTGCGCTGAAACTGTAACAGTGATGAGACAGCAAAAAAGACTTGCTAAAGAGAGACTTTGTTATCCATAAATTTACTTCTTTTGAGCCCAGCAAAGGTTGGCAGGTGACACTTCCTGCGTACGCTCCCTCGGCCCATGCTCAGTCCTTCTGCGATACAGCCTGGAATCTAGAGCTGTCTCCTGTGAGCAGCGTCAGGTGGGTTTGGAGAGGACTGGTGTTACCAACATGTTAACTGAGTCCAAATTTGGTCTAACAGCAGGGCCTGAGGATGGAGATGCCAGTCAGCTGACCACTTAATTTGGTGTGGATCCCCAGAGGATGAACCATAATGACATTTGGTGCCACGAAGATCTTTTAAATCAAGGGCCACTCTCAGGTCAAAACTTCCTCCTCCTCCAACGCTTTGGTTTGGTTGACCCTCTGACCTTTCCTCTAGTACCATCATTAGGCATGAACAAACATTAATTAGCAACTCTCTAACCAATATATTAGATTAGATAGATGTTTAAATCGTGCAGTGAAAGCAGGGACAGCAGTAAATCATTCTGCATTTATCCCAAATTAATGTGAGCGATTCTTGCAGTATCTGTTGTCCATAACCACACGCACCTCTAAATACATCAGACAGGTCTGTTATAACTTTAAAAGTATTGTGTTGCTTGGGTGCAAGACATCAGATTACCACAGTTCATCAATCTTGTTCATCAAGCCCACTGACATAAATAAAGATGGATCTCCACTTCCACATATCCCGGATATGAGCGCTTCCATCTTGCGCTGGTGACGTCATTTGGAGCCAGAGTCTCTACTGTAGTGGTCGGGTGGTGGAACCACAGTATCGAATTCCTGCCCATACACCGTCTGCTCAAATGTGAGCAGGGCTCAGCTGTCAATCATGACCTTTCACCCCCCTTTTTATAGCATTAAATAACTAATTAAAACCAACTGATCAGAAGAATTAACACTTGAACATACATCAGCATGATATGAACTACCTAAAATGACAGAAACGATCTTTGGGAAAAATGTATTTGATGTGTACTTTGAGTTTTTAATTTGGCTAAGGTCCCATCAGCTAACATGGAGAAGGAGGGGTTTATGACCTATGCTGCAGCCAGCCACCAGGGGGTGATTGAGACGTTTTGGCTTCACTTTTGAGGAGCTCTCATGTTTTCCATCTTTATTTTACAGTCAATGTTCAAGACTTCTTTCTAGGGATGCAAATTTCGTACATGTTCCTTAACCAATAATTGAACATGTTAATCAATAATCGTTTAAGCATTAATAATTAATAAGATACAACACACACGTCTTTATTTTCATTCATCTCGCACATCATCACAGCCTCTCCGAGCTAACACCGACCTCTCCATGCTAACACCGACGTGACAGTTTGTTGAGAGGACGGTCCACTTTCAACTTGCACTGACTTTTCGGGTGGTACAACAGGGACGTTTGACTGGAGCTGTATTTGAAAATGCTGTCGCAATATTAACAATGAGCATTGTCCTCTTTTACAGCGTTATGCTCCCACGTTGGACAATGTTTTGCCCTCTTGTTCTTGCCTCACCATTTCCTACCGAGTGCTTCTTCTTCTGTTGCACCAGTAGTTTTTTCTGAACTGCAAATTTGATGTGTACCCCTTGTGGTATAAAAGTGAATATATGAGAGCTCCGGAGAAATGGTGCATAAAACAGATTGTTGGTTAATAGGTTTTTAATCTGTTAAATTCTTAATGGAGATTTATTGATTAATCATTAACATCCCTACTCCTTTCCAACGTTAATTAAAAAAATTCAGTGGTTCATGTAATCTGCAGCAAATTTCGCGGCAATCTAAGTGTCAACCTCATAGTGGTACAAGTCAGGAACATTAGGATGCATTGTCAGGGAACCATTAAATCTCTGATTGGTCATTGTTGAGATATTTCACAGGATAAGTATAAAGTCTGACCTGCTGATGGCACTAGATGAAAAGAAATTAAATCTATAGGATTCGTCATGGGGACCCTGAATATTTGAACCGAAATTCATGACACAACAGACGTTGCCTCAATCCATTTAATGGATAACTGAAAACTTGGACCTTGGATCATCAAAGTCAGTGGGATCCATCCTCTGAGGACAATGAATGTCAAATTGCAAAACTAATCCAATATTTGTCGAGCAATTTCAGTCTGGGCAAAAGCGCTGGACGGATCAACCAACACTGCCATTCCTACAGCCATGCCGCCAAGGCAGTTAAAAACACTACAAATCTATTTTGACACTGAGAAACACCTTCCAATCAGGAAACATTAAAGACTGAATTTCTTCTTAGCTGATAGTCTGGTGACCAACAATTAATGATTTATGACACTGACTTAATAATTTATTGGCCGTTGTGACATTTTGTCAGCAGAAATTGAGTTTAAAAGCTCTGGGGGCTGTAACCCTGCTTGCAGTATCTTCTTGCGTTGATCCAGGTTTTACTTTCTACTTACTTCCTGAAGCTGGATAACTTAAAGATCACTATTCAAAAGAAGCCCTTCTCTTCAAGACTCACTACATGATCAGTCTACATCAGTTCCACCTACACCCGGGTTGTTTTCTTTTTCTTTGCAGAGTTACAACTTAGCTGCTAAATAAGGAGAACAAGCCCACAGACTGAAAGATGTCTGATCATGTGTGTGTCATATCTGAACAGGAGCCAATGGCAAACGCAACAGCTGAATTATTATAAAGCGCAGCGTTAAATGTGTTACAACATAGGAATGTGAGCCCTGACACATCAGGAAGAAGTAGAGCCCTGAGGCCGCAAGCTTTAAAGACAGCAAGCATCAGAAACAGCCACACCCAACATCTGAGCCGATGCTTTACTCCAGAGAACGCAGAAAGAGGTGAACTTACAACAGAGTGAGATTTTTTTTCTCTCTCTCCATCCAGCCGGCACACATTAGTTATATTTCTCTTCCTGGGAGTCATCATCTGAAAGTCCCCACTTGGCGTTTTTTTTGTGCTATTTTTCTGCTTTTGTGAGGAACAAAAATAAACTCCATGCAAACAGAGATACTAGAATACACCGCAGACCTGATCCCTCATTAAAACACACACACACGAAAACATGTTTCTAACTACGTATGTTTTAATTGCACCGATACACAAAAGGCTGACCTTACATATTTCACCTTGTAACGGTCATGCGCAGGATATTGTAAAACACATTATGCAATCTAATGCATAGAGTGTTAAGTACTTTGAGAGACTAGTTACAGGGCTCAAGGCCAATGGGTGACAGAGCACAGAGTCTTAAAAGATTAGTGTCCTGCCAAGTCAAACTGTGTGCAACATAGTCTGTAGAGGCCACAGCACATCTACAATATCTAGACCAGTCAGCAGCAGGGAGACAAGTTTCAGTCATACAGAACACTGGTGAGGCTTGGTTAACATCTGTGATCACATATTTAAAATAAAATGTCGTCTTTACCTGTGCACATCCTCTTGAAGTCTTCATAGTCAGACCCTTGTCCTGCAGGCACGATCATAGAGCCCTCATATTTAAACGCAGCCCTGGAGAAGACGCAGAATACACTGTGCGTTATTACTCCACGCATTATTTCAGTCCCATGATCTGTGGGTCCACAACATGATCCACAACAATGGCGTTATGTGCGAATCAGACCCATTTTGCAAACTGAAGCAATGCACAAAATGCCTCAGACGCCCATGCAAGGTGGCAGCTGTGTGTCAGCCGCAACTACTATAACGTTATCCTCTCTGAATACAGGACAAAGGAAATTACTTCTGCCCTGCTGGGCCTGATTACTGTGTGTGACCGCAAAAACAAAAAAAAGCCAGAATGCAGATCAGATCGGATCAGCCAGGACAGGATACTGGAAGCTGTATGTATTTCAGGCTATATCATTAAAAAAACAAAAGCACTGGCACCAGGGTTTCATGTATCCAGTGTAAAATAATTCACGAGGGTCTGTGACCCATCAGATTCTGTGATCTGATTTTTTAGAGTTCGGGTTAGCAGGTAGGGGTCCAGCAGTATTTGTGTCGCAGAATCTTACGGGTCAGAATTTGGTGGAACACCGGCAAACCCCCAATGTGCCATTCTAGCGCGTATTCCGAGGACGCAGGTCGAACTACATTTAAATATGGAGCATTTTTAAAGTTACCTTGGCTAAATGCAGTGGTTTGTGTGGCATAAAATAGCACTCGTTACATTTCCCATGTTTGTAGGAATCTAACTTCCATTCGGCATGTAAATAAATAAAATGTAAACTTTTATAAAAAGGTCCACGTCTCATTTTCGCACCCTTCTCCGCCGATAAAACGGCACAGTGGGCGGTAACAGGGTAGGCGAATTAAAATTTCTTTGAGATTAGATCGAAAGCAGATTGCTTGATGTGTTGCATAGCTGCCCAAGTAAATTATGGCGTGAGTTTCCAACATTCGGATGACGTCCCTTGTCATTTGTACGACACATTTATTTTTTTGCAAATATCCATGGTAATTTACAATAATCATATTCTTGAACTGAGAATGGATAAGGAACCATGTCCGCACACTCACCAATTGGTGTCCGTGTTATCGTCTCTGACTTGGTTGTAAGCCTCTCTGCAAGCCTCTTTATCGATTTGGGTTGCCATTTTTGCGGGTGGACGGGAATCAAACAGTCGAAGTCAACGTTGTATCGGTCCAAACCAGGGAGAGCTAGCTACGCAGTAATGAAGCAGCTAACTTATACAGTTGATGCTAGGCCTATACATCAGAAGAACTATAACTGATAACGTTATACAATAGGCTTCGGTCTTAAATCAAGACCACCGCACTGGAACAATTGAGCCTGTCGGACTTAACGGGAAAAGACGGTTCTTCTTCTAGCAGCTCCGTTCATTTCCTGTATATTGCCACTTTATGGGCGTTGGTGATGTTAGTCGATCAGGCTGCCAGAGAAGACAGAGAAATCCCCCCAGACGCTGGATTCACCTTCTCCCTGTCAATGGTATGAGGACCGTTGTCAAGGTAGCCGCAAGATACAAATAATCTTCCGGTAAGGACTTTCAAAATAAAGTAAAAAAAAGTAATGACCACAATGACTGCAGCACATTTATAGATAAAACAATGTTTTGAATGTATTACATTGTATATTATAAGTATATTATGCTGTTAAAGTGATAATGTTTTAAATGTGCAAAACACTGTTGTGATATTATATCTAATCACAAAAAGGATATAAAAAGCAAGGATTATTAGGCTACATTACATTTATTTAGCAACCACAATTATCCAAATCAAACAGGGTTGGGTCAGATTACTTTGAAATGTCGTCAGTTAGGCTACCGAATACAAATGACATGTTTTTACATATTTAGTATCACAATCCATTGAATCACAAAAATGTAATCTAATTTGTATAAACATTCACAAACCTTTTTTTCTCTTTAGACATCTCGAAATATTTTCAATGCAAATGCATTTTACATATTAAAAATGTAATATTTAGAGTTGCTCAAATCAAATTGAAACCAGACTGGTAGGGGTCAGGAAGGTTGTTCTGGTGGAGATATGTAGAGTTGAGTGAGGACAGCACACTCAAGTCTTTTAGAAAGAACTGGAAGAAGAGAGATAAGTTTGTAATTTTCAACACCATATGGGTTGAGTGTAGGTTTTTTAGTTTTTTTTAAATTGGGTTCACTCCAGCTGCTTTTAGAGTATTAGGCAAACAACCAGTTGTCACAGAGGTATTGATGAGGTGGATTTTACTACTGGTTACACTGGATAGTCAACCATTTAATCATCATTTTAAAAAAAGCAGAAAAATGGGAAAAGATGGAGAGGTTGAGATGTCAGTTCTGCTGTCAGGAAACAAGAGAAGAGGAAGAGAAAAGGAAAAAGGATAAGAAACGGAGAGCAAGAATGGGGCAATATCTCAAAAAGTAACCCTTGATCAACATGAGAAATAACTGCCTCCAAATCATAAGATACATTTAAGAACTACTTTTGAGAAGTAGAACTCTTTTGCTTTTTCAGTGACATTATTCTGAAGGCAAAATAATCCACTTCCGGATATTATTTTTGCTAAATTGCGAAACTTAACAGATAAATTAAAATCTTCCCATTTTGTTTCAATCATTTTATTTCAGTTTATTTAAATTTATAGGACTTGTCCCTGGGGGCCAATTGAGGACTTTTGAAAGAAGCACCCATATTAATTCAGTACAAGACTGTTCAGTATTGTGCTACATAAAATTTTGTCATCATGTTTATTGCAACCTTCATAACAATATCGGTAAAACACAAGCCTAGCGTGGCTACTATAGCCTACGCTTAAAATACAATAGCTTACAAATTACAAAATACAGTATTGTATCTGTCAGCCACGGGTTGCATGTGCATGTATACTACATGAAGTTCAGTGATATATCGGTGGTCGGTACTGCACAGAGGTCAAAGGTCTCTTCCCTCCTGCTGGGAGTCCTGAGTCCTCCAGCAGCTCTCTGATGACTGACACTGATGAGGCCCGAGCGAGCGGCCGACCACCGCCAACCCGATCAGAGCTCTGTCGCTATAGGTTATCTGTCACTGCATCACCCCGCCACCTGCTGGTCCACCAGCACCCCATCACACTACGGTGTTTATGGTACAAACTGGTTGTATGGTTATACTGTATGTGAACATTAAAGGAAATCATTCACTTATATATTCATCTTCCGGGTGTGTTAATGTTAATGTAAAATGATGCCTGCAGTCACAAATAGTTAGGTCAGAAGCTGCAGAGAGGCTATTACTTCCATTTGCTCCACATGTTTTATACATTACACGTGTATGTATATATCATTGAATACAGATGTTTGACAGCTAGTCTTGTAGTTGGAGTTGTTTTTCATTAGTATGAAATGCATAGTCTGTTTCAATTTGTAAGTGATAGTTACAGATGTGTTTCCCCTGCTGGTTTATATAGCGACCTCTTTCTGTCTCTAGTCTACAGTCACTCACTGTGGATTTGGTTAAGATTTGGCTCCCATTCAGATTATTTTTTACATGTTGAAATCCTTTGTTGAGGGATTTGTACTGTAGCAGCTCAGTTTGCTATTCTAGTTGTTCCGCAGCACTGGTTGTTATTAGGAGAGCTTTGTTTGGTTCTGCTGTATAGAGCAATTATTTAGACATTCTGTAATTTGGGCATGTAGGAGGAATACACCAAATTCTGCTCCACATGTGGTATTTGGACTGTTTACAGCACATTTAATATGGGTTAATTTTACAGAATTTAGGTTATTGTTTTTCTGGGGCTGTTTTATCATAATTTCAACTTCGGCTGAGCTGGTTCTCTTTGTCCTTTGTCACTGAGTGCATTTATTCCATTTTATTTGATATTCCAAAATACTTTGTCATTATACTGTTGTACATCTAATCTCTTTAGTTAATTCTGACGTTATTATGATCTGTTAAAGTGGGATGCTTTAAAGAACTTACTGATTGATGTGATTCAGATTTGCTCATTGACTTCTTTATTAAAGATAGCAGTAATGTGATATAATGTAATTTGTACGTATACTTTCTTTCACTTAAATACACCTTTCTCTGACTGAGGAAAAAAATGAAAAGAAATTATTTAAATAATTTCATACCAATTAAGTCAAGCATCTCTTCTATTAATCTCTCTCATTTTTTTCTCTTTGTTTTTTAATTTGTTTTTCTGAACCAAAGAAATATGCAATAAAATCAACCAATTCGCAGTTTCCAATCATTTCCATCCGTTTCGGTCCCATTAATGAGCCATACAAATGCTTGGAAATATTTCATAAGGGTAACAATAAGGCAAGAAGCATGAATTTTTCCTCATAAAGACATGAACGTTTTATTAGTCTCTGAAATGCCCCTCCACATCCAAGTTCATTATAAATTACTACTAACAGAATTAGAAAACGTTCGGTGACTTTGCCGATCTTGAATGTACTCCTCTAGGACCGGATGTGGCCGATTAGCTGCGAAGGGTTCAGCTGCAGATCTTTACCTAACATTAACCAAGTAGTCCTGGCGCTTACACCTAACAGTTTCGAGGGTGTATCATGTAGTAGATGTGTCCTGTAGCTACAGATACACCTGCTGGTATTAGCTGCATCTTTGTTCCTCAATGTTTTTTAAAAACTCCTGTCACAATATCGGATTAAAAAGTCTTGGCTTCAAAATAAAATGACAAAATAAGGGGGTGATGACATTTTAAAGTGAAAATTACAGTTAAATTTCGAGTGACCACTGGTTCCTGTCTTTACATTCACCAATCACACCCAGTGACTGCAGTTTTTCAAACAATGTTTTGAAACAATTCTTCAACTTCAAATCTCTTGAACACTTAAAAATCGTCTTTAGGTTACAAGTAAAGGTTATACGAAGCTATCCCACCGTCAGGTTTTTGGTTTTGTTAGATTTGATCACACATATAATAAAAAAAGTTTCTTACTATCACTAATCTGTGATTACTATCACTAATCTGAGTCGTAAATCTGATTATTTTGAAAACCTAAACCGGAAGACCATTTGTTTATTCCGCTGGCTGTGAGAAGCTACATTGAGCAGCCCTTTTCTGTGGTCTTAGAAACTATGTATTTACAACAATATGTCTCTGTAGGAAGAGACTGTTAAAAGAGACTGCTGTGTCACGAAGCGAGCCACTTTGTGTCGTCGTTGAAAAGCGTCTCATGTTGGTCGTTTCCTGTAGAAATGCAGCTGCTTCTCCCTCCTGTGCCAAACTGCGTTAACCAGAGATGGTGTTAGCTGTTTCACAGCGTAACCTGAGACCTTCTGCTCTACCATACGCCCAAATGTAAGCACTGGTCAGCTTGTAACAATGGAGGCTTTTAAGGCTTCTAATCAGAAAGTGGTTGAACTTCACAGACGTTGTCATGACTAAATGAGAGTATGTAGCTTTCCTAGCTAACAGCATGAAGACAGTAAATGAGGATAGCTACATGAAGCTATTAACTTAAGATACTTAGCTTTCCTGGTTCTCACTTCAGAGCGGGATTGATTTACTACTAAGAATAAGGGTGAAGTGAGTTCTTACTGTGTGGGGTGTCAATTTTCAAGTGTGTGTGTGTGTGTGTGTGTGTGTGTGTGTGTGTGTGTGTGTGTGTGTGTGTGTGTGTGTGTGTGTGT
>JBBPCS010003917.1:0-11809 GCA_037974645.1 Hollardia meadi
GCACGCACGCACGCACGCACGCACGCACGCACGCACGCACACACACACACACACACACACACACACACACACACACATGAATGAATGGAAAATATTTAGTTTTTTTTCGCACAGTATTTAATGCTAATTAGCAATGAAGGTTTAAGCATTTAACTGACCAAATATCATGTCCTTCCAAGTGATGCCAGGTTCTAGGTAAGTTCTAGGCACTTTTTTCACACATGGTAACTATCTGGGCCCCTTCCCAAATGTGGGTGTAAGGGGGACCAAGGCTGAAAGTTGTGAATGTGAGACAGGAAGTAGAGGATCCAGGATTACAGAAACCAAGGTCAAGAGGGATAATAAAGGCGCCTAAAATGGTTTGCATACAGCAAAATGCGAGTGGATGCAGTAGGATATCTTTGGCATACTGCATTTGACATACTATGTATTGGAACATGTTAAGTCTTTTATGGCGTACTAAATGGGAGGGTAGTATGGTTATTGGAACACAGCACTAGTCTTGATGGTAGCATTCCCCTTATACACCTCTGACCCCCGAACACCTAATGAAGGACAAAGCAGTAAAGTTGTGAGATCAACATTATTGGCTATGCCTGCCATAAAACTATCATGGCTTGATCATTTTACTTTTTTTTTTTTTTACCTGTGACTTCTCAGTATGGCTCAACTTCTCACTACTATGAATCTTCTCCTTAAGCTGATCCAGAAGCTCCTTCTCCCTCTGCAGCTGGGCCATCTCTGATTCCTGTTCCCCCTCCAGCAGCGCACACTCCACCTCCATCTGCAGGAAACAGCAGCAGAGAGTGAAAACCATTAGGGGACCCTGAACAACTCAGATGTTTTGGACAATTTTCCTTTCAGAGGGTCAACTTCTGGTTTCCCATATCAGGGAATAAAAGTGCCCCCAGATTTGAAGAATCTGTGAAAACTTAACTTTGCCCCAGTTTGCACATGAGTTAAAAAAGACCTGGAGCGATGGTGTAATTTACCATTTTCCTTGGTTGGTCAAATCAGTCTTATTAAGATAAATGTCCTCCATTGTATGTTGTATCCCCTTCAGATGCTCCTCTTGTATGTAACCAGGAAGATCAACCAGGACTTAGAAAAGGCATTTCTAAACTTATTTGGCAGGGCAAAAAACTTTGGCAGAGGCTTAAGATATTCCAAATACTCACAGATACAGGTGGCCTCTCTTTGCCGAATTTAGTATTTTACAACTGGGCCTATCATGGACGCCACATATCTTAGGAGAGAGACTTATATTGACTCTTGGGCCTGCTCCCCACACTTCCCAAGGAGTCTGGTCATTGTGATGCAAATAATTTAAATTCAGGAGTAAAACGCAATCTTGTTATGTACAACAGTATCAGAATCTGGCGTGAAATAACTAAATATCTGGGAAGGAAAAATACGAAATCCTGACTATCTCCTAGTCCAAAACCCTGAAAAGGGTTATCTAAATAAAGTTTGCGATAAAATAAAACAAATTTAATGAAGTAGATGATCAAACAGAATAAGACAAACAAAAGATCATAGTAGCACAAGAGTTAAAACATAAAAATACGGGTGCTTTGATCTGCAACACCACTAAGCATTAAACAGCTCACCTCATCAGTATCACTGTAATGAGTGATAAACTACACTACACAATGCTTTCATGTTATCAAGAGGCCATCAGTTTATCTGACACTAGATAAGAACAGACACCATCAAGCTCCCCACGCGTCAGTTGTGTTTATATACTGCACTGTTCTGTCCTAACCTCTCGGACAGACTCCTCCATCTGGTTGTCCAGGTCTTTGATCTTCTGCTCCAGCTCTTCGATGTTGTTCAGGACTTGAATCCTCTCTTCCTCTATATGCGTTACTTCCTGTTTCAGCTGCACACTCTCCAAAGCCTGTAGTGACATCAGGAATTCATATGAATGCTTGGCTTCAAATTTTGTGAATACACAAAAATACACATAAAACTAAATTCTCATACATAGTATACCAGGCCTATTCAATATAGGGCTATATCTTATATGCACAGCACAGCGCAAGTTTCATTACTAGTTTCCGACCGATACAGTTGTCATTTTCACACCCAGTGCCCACTTTCTGTAAGTCATTTTAAACATTTCCATGTGCACTGCAGTAATGTCACTGCAGCAAATATCACGGGACACTTAAGCAGCAAAACTAAATTGTAAACTTGGCAGGACAGAGGAAACTCTCCAGAGGAAACAGAATTAAACTTTAAGCTTCACTTCAAACAAGTTGCTTGAATCTGGACTGTGTGTGATCTTTTGAATGTGTAGAACACAGAACAGTAATCAATATTACATCCTGACTGATCCTGTCTGCGTGTCAGGATATTTAAACAATCAATGAATTTAAGAAGCTGTGTGTAAATGCACACGAGTCTCTTAATGGGGAGATGCGTGGATTGTCTCTGCTTCTGCGTGATCGCTGCAGGTGATGTAATTAATATTTTCCTCATTAACGATGTATTAATTCACCCATCTGTATTCTTAATCAGAGCAAATATTAATCAGAATTTATTGGTTTCTCTTGGTGATTGTATATTCAAAGTTTCAGAGAGTTTGTATAACATGAGTAACTACTTTCTTCCCCATGCATCCAGTATGTTGATAAACTAAGTTTTGCAGCCAGTAAAATCATTTTTTCTGAATTAGACGACAGCTGCTGTCTTAACTCATCCAAAGCTGGATCCCTGACAACAAGATTCCTTTCCACTTGGAAATCTCTGTTGGTGCACTCCAATGCCAGTCAGTAGCAACATTCTACAAACACTCGTTCATTCTCTTATCTGGGTGCATTTAAGAGATACTGTATTATCAGGTTTTCTTCCAGATATGAGTCAGGAGGATTGTTTTTGAGACCAGAGCCTCATATGGCCAGCAGCTCTAGGATTTATAGTCTCCCAGGCGGGTTGTCAGCACTCTTTCTTTGTACACACACGGCTCTGAGGAATGCAGGAGATGGAAGAGGGAGTCTGTAAAACTGTGTCACAATTGACACATTGCAGACATGATGGTCTCAACCTGGAAATCTAATTTCTATAAACTCCAGGTGTGTTTGAAAATTGTGTCTTTCGTATAAATATTTAAAAAAAAAAGAGATTGGTTGATTGACTTGTGATAATATGTTAATTACATTTTCACAAGGTCTTCCATCTTCTTCCATCCATTTAGCCCCAGTATACAGTTTACAACATCTGGAAAAACGCATGCTTTTGCCACAGATATACACTAACATTCTTCCACTTACACACGCCCACAGTTGTGTGTGCACACACACTCAAATGCGCACACTAATTCTCCGTGGGATAAAGTCATTTCCTGTTCCCCCCTCCTTGAAGGGTTTGAATGGCTGAGTGCTGAAACAAAACTAGGTCTTCTTCATTAAAACCAGACACTGCTGGGTTGTTACAGCTCTGAAGTAGGGAACAAAGCTACACTTTTACAGAGACAGTAAGTAACTCAGCGACACTGGGACTGAGACAGCGGAGGAGGTGCTCTGATGTATTGATTGATCGATATGATTGATATGTTTATTTATGTCCCAGTTTGTGTGATGAGGCTTCCCACTTTGACACATGCAAAAAAAGATCACGAGAGAAAAGATGAGGTCCAATTGTAGTAACATTAAAGCTGTGATGAGTCCTTGTGCAACTGTGATTTCCCTGTTTACGTGTCTCAACAACCCACGTAAACAGGAAATGTACAAACTGCCAACTGCACGTACTTACAGTAGTTCTAAAAGCCCAATGATTTTGAGGACACCTCAACCAAAAGAAGTTTACATGTCAAATAATTAAAAATTAAATCTAGTTTGAAGCAAATATAGGGTTAAATTGTGTATCATAATTATGTTGTTAGCCCTTCAACCCTGCTGGTTACCTAAAATGTATGGGAAAGGACTGCACAAATATAAAAACTGCAAAAACTGAACATAATTGTATACATTTCCCACATACGCAGTTCACATACTGACGCATCACAAAACGTTTTCTGGAAATCATTTGCTCTGATATTATAAATGGTAAACAACAAAGATCAACATGCCATCAGCAGTCTGATAAACTGCATTCCACAGGAGGGGTGTGTCCCATTTGTCTTATTTCCTACAGCTGGGTCCTCTCTTTCTCACTTTAACTCATTCTGTAGCAGGACATAACTGAGAGAAGGCGAGGAAAGGATAGGAAGAGAGGGGATAAGAACAAGATGTGGAGAGACTTGGGACATATTTCCTTCTTCATCAAAAACAGGCGATGAAGCCTAATCAGAAACTTTACATCCTACAGTCAGACAAAAGAGGCGTTTTTTCACAGCAGACAGTTTGACCTGTCATAGGAGGAAAAGCAGAGAAATGGTGGTGGAGTGGGCACCAGAACCAAAGTCAGGCAAGCGGCTTTAAGCACAGATAATGACCGACTCTTTCGCTCCATAGTCACCAAAGTAAGCAATTGACCTTATTTTTCACAAGCCACATATCTTCCAAACATTCTGACACTAAAATGGCATTTTTTTTAGGCAGACAAATCAGGAGAAAATTAAGTTTGTTCGAGACCTCAATATGCTTGCTACATATTTTGAGATCGAGAGATTAAGCAAGCAGATAAAAACGAGCAGCAAAATAAGACGAAAACATTACATTTATAACTGTATCTGCTGTTTTTAGATGGACAAGCAATATCCTCAGTAATGTGTTAGTGTTGAAAATGCCCAGTGGGGATGGGCGGGTGAGGCAACCACGACCACAGGAAACAGCTCTGGAGCCCTGAGCTATACTATCAGTCTATCGTCCCTTGAGGTCCAAAGTGGCGTTAAAACACAGGACAGGCAGGGATATCTGGTGTGGCTGCTAACTTCAGTAGATATTTCTGCAACACAGTACAGATCGTCCTTGACATGATTTCAAAATTGTTATTCCTTGACATTCTGTTGAGTTTGAGTTAATTATTGAATGTTTTAAGATGAAATTCTCACTGCTTGAACCTTTAACTTTGGATGCACAATATATATATATATATACTGTATTTTTCAGGTTACATCCTGTCATCCAGTAATTTTCAGCTGCAGCTGATTTTACTGATTGGCATAAATGTATTGCGTTAAAATACCAGCCAGTGACATCAGATTATAAAGTACTTGAAATAAAAACATGATGAACACCAAAAAAACAACCCTTCTCTAGTTAAGATGGCTTCTGGAATTAATTCAGTTTACAATTTGTTTAATTATAAATGTAGAATGACTTGTAGGGTTTTTTTGTTTGTTTTTTTGTTTTAAAGCACTTTCAGCTAAATGTTTTGATTTTGGGGCTGTATAAATAAAATTCACTTCACTTGTTCTTCGATTGATACTCTGAGCAAATTATAACAAAACCTCCCAGTAACTGAATTTTTAAGATAAGATAATTTACTGGGATCTAATTTAATACCCCATTCCTTATAATTTGTCAGTATTCAATGTCACCCTCCTGGCCTGTTGTTTATAAGCATCTGTCAATATGCTTGAATATGGTGAAACTTACCTTGGCTCTGTGCTGGGTGGAGGGTGAGGGGGCACTGCTGTTCAGGCTGATGGCGGGTGAGTGGGACCTTGCTTCCCTGTAGCCACTTTGCTGACGCTGGCTGACCTGCTGCTCCTCAGCAAGATGGAAATCTCTGGCTTTGACCCCAAAGCAGTTCTCTGGAGCAGTGCTGCTGGGGGAGTCAGAGAACACCGACTCATCGTCTGATACCTGCAGCTTCTCCAATTCCTTATTGATCTTCTGCAGGTCAGAAACAGATGAGCCTGCTGGCTCTCTCTCCACATGGCCTAACTCAGTGCACAGGTTTAAGATGGTCTCTAGGCGCTGGCACTCCTGTAGACAGGTGAGTGATACTTCATTATTTGATATGTTTGAGTTATTTTACTGTCATGTTTTCAAACAAGTAGTATAAAAGGGGATGATGAATCAAATCAAAAAAGAAACACCACTCACCAATCTCTGCACTTTCTGTTCCCTGAGTCGTTCGTCTCTCTGGTGCTGGTGATAGTCTCTCAGCTCTTCTTTGCCGTTCAAAGAGCTGATGCTGCCCACCCTCTGACCTGAACCCAGCCCACCCTTCCCAAAGGACAACCTCCTCTCTCCGAAGCCCAGATCTAAGCCTGTGCCGTCCATGTCTACACCCAGAGAGCTCAGAGAAGCCAGGCTGGCCCTCCTGGGAGTGCTAGGCATGCTGGCTGGTACTGTCACATCTGGTGGCTGCTCCAGGGAGGAGAGACTGCGCCGCTGCCCCGTAGAGCCCACGCCTCTGTGGGAACCCACTGAATGGCGTGATGGCAGCGACAGAGCAGGGGGCTCTACTGCGCTGTGAAGACGTGGCAGGGACCGGCTGTGCATCCCCAGGCTGTTTAGGGAGCCAGTGGAGTATTTCCTCTGGCGGGAGTCTCCTCCAGCTTTGCCCTGAGAGTAGAGCCTGCGGCCCGTGCGAGGGCTGGATGGCACACTAGCAGCTCCACTTTTGACCCTGGGAGAACGAGGTAGGGGCTGCCCATAGGAAGACAGCAGAGAGCTTCCATCAGCTGCACTAGAGTGGAGCAGATTGTCTTGTGACTGGTGGCGGGAGTGGGGATGGCGGAGCAAGCCATTCTGGCTCAGCTGGCGTTCACCTTGGCGAGGTGACGGAGGCACGCTGCTGCTGGTCATGTAGGAGAATGTTCTGGAGGCAGACGGAGGCCGGTCGGTATTGCTGAGGACTGACAGTGGCCTGGTGGACTGGGAGCCAACAGGTGAAGGCATGTTGAGGTACTTGCGGCTGCACTCGGCTGTCCTTAAACTTGCCTCCAGAGCACTCTTCCTGCGCTGCAGCGTATCCATCAGTTCCTGTAGCTCTGCCTTTGAGCGGGAGCCCCTCAGCAACGTCCCACCCACTGAGCCACTGCTGCTGTGCTCAATCTTCACACAGTCTGTTAAAAAAAGAAAGTTGACAGAGCATGAAATCCTGCCCCTTTTTGGACTAAGTAATAGAGTCCAGTTTAATGTGACTTCTTTAATAAGCACCAGCTCAGCTAAAAGACATGCTATCACACTTGTGCTGAGTGATGGGGGAAACCAGTGAAGAATGTACGCTCATACTGTTCTGAGCCCAGTACAAACATTAGCTCAATCTGTGGTTAGGTTTCTTCTAAAAATGGAAGAATGCTGATGGACCAAGACAAACCAGAATGCATCATAGTATTGACTGCAAGAAAAATCCAGAGAACACCCTCCACTATGGCCCAAATATCTGTGAGGAGTCATGAGTGGCTGGACGCTGGATAAACATATACTTACAGAGTTCATGTGATGTTAAAGAGTGTCCACATCCTGTTTCATGAATTAATTCTGGGCCTTAAAATGACAAAGTTTGCAGGGCTGAATATTATATTTATTCATTTATACTTGTGACTTAACAGGGAAAGTTCACCCACAAATCATATTTTTTTCTCTTGCCTGTCATGCTGTTTATCCATCTAGATTGTTTTGGTGTGAGTTGCCGAGTTTTGGAGATATCAGCTGTCCAGATGTGTGCCTTCGAAGGAATTAAAAGGAACCAGAAGTTTCTTCACTTGTGGTTCTCACATTGCCAAAAAAAAAAAAGCATTTGAAAAACTCAACAGCAATGTATCTGCCCAGAAATCATGACCTGATACTGAAGATAATCCACAGATCTTGTTTTTACAAGTTTAATGTAGGAACTATTTTCTTTCTAATGAACTACATTGTATCAGGAAAAATTGCATCTGCTCACGGGCAAGAGGCTCCTGCTTGTGACAGGGTGGGATTTGAACATTAATATGAAACTGCTCACAACAAGTTCTGTTGATTATCTTGAGTAGCTGGGTCATGATTTCTGAAAAGTAAAAAAAAAAAAGTATTTTATTTGCGCTTTGAGCACCACAAGCCATCTAGTTCCATTATATTTGAAAGAATGACCAAAACTCGGCAACTCACATCATCTAGATGGATAAATAACACTACAAGTAAGAGGAAAATATCTAATTTTGATTTTGGGGTGAACTGTCCCTTTAAATAAACTCCTTGTCAGACATCATGAAGGATTAAACTTGGCATCTTCCCCTCTCTTTACAAATCTTCAGTTTGAGCTAAAACTCTGAGCATTTTATGTTTTTTTTTCAGCTCATCATTTTTGAAAATAGGGGCCAGAAGTCTGTTTCAAGAGGCAAGCTTGACTAAAAACCCAGAAGGTCATATGGCACAGGTGCCACCTTGCGGCACCTCAAGCTGCTTAGTTGTCCTCCTCGATCCAGATTCTTCACATATATTTAATAACCTACATGTATCGAACATTTTTGCCATTCAATCTCTATATAATGTGATTTTGTTGGTCTATTCTGATTTGCTGCTGAATTACCCAATTACGGTGATTGGTATCATCTAAATATGACAAGAAAACAAAACTTGAATGTTGTCTTACCTGAGCCATAGCCCAGAGTGGTGACAGCACTTCTTTGAGGAAGCATGCCGTTCATCACACTGACTCCTTTCTGTAATTCAGCCTGACGATGGAGGATTCAGCAGGGCCCTGTGCTTTGTTCCCTGAGAAGAAGAAATCAATATGAAACTCACAAACATGAAAACACAGTAAAGAAAAATAGCAACATACCTTGAATAAAATTGATTCATCCTAATCTAGCCTATTGGATTACAAATAAATAGTGTCAGTAACATTAGACCATCATACAGCAGCATCTTTCAAATAGAAACAAAAGGATTACAGAACATCACAGGGAGTTGAATCCTCGCCCTGTGGTCCTTTAACTTACCCTCTAAAAACTCTACAAAAACACATCAGTTCAAGCAGATATTTCATACGTGCATAACATTCCAATGAAACAAAAAAAAAAGAAAACTTTCCTAAAGACTAAGTAGGAAAACAGATCCAGAGGAAACTTTTTATGCCTGGCACAGTGTTACCAATAAAAACTGAAAACCAGGGCTCTGCACTTTAATTGATCTTTTCGCCCCAAACTTATGACCATTATTCCTTTCAGAGCCCGAGACTCTCTGAGGCAGCAGGCGAAGTTAGAGGTCGAGTCTGGGTAAATGTGAACTGGGATTGCTTGAGGCCCTGCAGCTCATACTGAAACCATTAGTCGATTGGCTGAAAATTAATTACAATTTCATTCAACAATGACACAAAATATTCTTCTCATTTATTGACTCGAAAGCCCAAATATTTGCAGGTTACGGCTTGCTCATCATTATTTCTTAACTTTTCTCTTTTTTTTCATTTTGGGCTCTGGTTAAAAATTAATCAGTAATCAGGGTTATCATAAACTAATCAATAGACTGAATGATCATTAAAGCAACACTGATACAACCCAAAGGTTTTCCAGTGAAGATGAGCAGCACAAAAAGAAAGACTTATTTCTCCTGTAAGAAACATTAGAGATAAAATAATAATAAGCCCACAGACCACGCGCGCACACACACACACACACACACACACACACGCGCACGCACGCACGCACGCACGCACGAACGCACGCACGCACGCACACACGCACACACACACGCACGGCAGAGAACGACGAAGATGGCTGATCCAATGCTTTCTGGTCCTGCTGTCTGGAGAGAGGGGCTACAGGAAGTAGGGTATCCTTTTACACAGTCACACAATCAATCAGCATGAGTTCATTCTCCAGACCGCCTGAAAAGGGGGGGGGGGACCCCGCCTCATGTCAGGAGCAGGAGGTTTTACTGCATCAGCCAGACTGCAGGCCAGCAGGGTGGTGCAGATCATAAACACACAGACATGTAAACAGTTTGAGGAATGGCCAATGATAACATGTTCTTCATCTAATGTGTGGTAACACTGTGAAGATAATTACTTTCACATTGCGTTAGGCTCAAACTGTTGTTGCCTTACAAAGTCTTCACTCATATCCAGACAAACACAATGTTTATTTATTTAGATTTACTAAAGATATTAGTATTAAAAATCAATGAGGTCGGAAATTAAGGGCTATTTGTTATTTTAATCTTACAATTATTTTCTTGGTTATTTTCTTAATAATGGATATAAAAACATAGAAATTCACCAAATACATCACCAACGTATTTGAATTACTTTTTATGCTTAACAAAGTGATGTTAACAATTAAACAATCGATTAAATAAAAAGCAGCAAATTATCATTTCAGCTTCTTTTATAAATATTCCGACTCAACAACTCATATGTAAACACATACTGTAAACGCACACATAGAGATATGTAGTCAACAGCTTGAGGATGCTGGCTGTCATCCACGTTTTTAGAAATGGTTGTCATTTTTCATCAATGTCAAGTCACTGGAGATAAATATAAAGTGACAACCACCACCTTTCAGCCTCTAAACAAAGCTAGATCACTGCGAGAGCTTAAAATTAATTTACTTGAGTTGCCTGAGTCAAGTCGCCCTTCTGGTATTTTTGTAATTTTATGAGAGCTCTAAATAATATACTCTACTTACCACCGGTACTTCACTTTAAAATTGCTGTAGAGTCTGACACAGTGAAGTGTAAATTAGATTAAATCCAGCCATGTGATTTTCCAGGAGCATCAGTGTTTGTATTGACTGAGCCGACAGTTGGATAAAATAAAAGCAACTAACCTTTGCTTTCTGTGCCAGTCACATAGTTGCTCCTGAGTTTTTTTGGCGTGCCTGTTGTTCCTGGAGCTGAAGACCTCGCTCTCTGTTTGAAACAGCAGAGTAAAGTCTTTCCATGACAAAGGATCAGAAAGGAGCCCCTCTCCTCTCCCCTCCCACTTCAACTCTGGAGCGCATACTTTGCAGCATCAGGCTCGGTTGCTGCCCCTCTCTGGTTAGATAGAGAATTGTTCCTATGTGGTGAAGCAAAGGAGAAAGTAGACAAGAAGGTTAATGATGAAGAAAGTATCATCAACCTTTAAACTCTAATTCTAAGTTCCTTAAAATGAATCAGTATGTTTACCCCCTCTAACTCCAGGGGGTAGTTAGGACCACATTCTGATCTTTGACCTCGCAATGATCAATAAGCTCCAGGATCATGTTATCATTGTGTCATATTCCAGCATGGAGACACTGGGTTTGTGTAAATTATTGCAAAAGTACAGATTTGTACTGCCTGCATTTCTCATGTTATTTATAATGGCACCGGTGTTCCTCCTGCCTTTCCAATTTGTTCCCCAAAAAACCAAAACTCTTCCCAGTTTTAACACAGAAATCTTCCCACAATGCGTGTTTTCTATGGGAGAAAAAGCAAGAGTAGACATTCATGCTTAAAGTTGTAAAAAAAAAAAAAAATTGACTCTCAGATTGTTGTTTCAGCAGTATGTGGAGGCCCCATCGCTGTGTTTGAAACAGAGCCAACCACATTCCCTCTCTTAACTGTGCAGGCAAAGAGTACAAACTCTTTACAGTCAGAGACACACTGCATCATGGAGCATATCTAAAACTTTGATGAGTCTTTGATCTAATAGATTTATTAAAAAATTATAGCATGAGCTTATAAAACAAGTGAATCAAAGGTAGATAAAGTAGCAACTTCAGGGGAAAAAGGATGAATCAAAACTTACTTTGGAAAAATCCCCTGAATCCCACAATCTTGAACCGTCATACAAAAAACTCCAATTACATCATAGGGAGGGGGCTGTGGAGTGCAGCCTGCACAAGATGATTACTTCCAGACACAGAGCTGGGGTCTTTGTCATAAAAACACACACACACACACACACACACACACACACACACACACACACACACACACACACACACACACACACACAC
>JBBPCS010003918.1:0-11808 GCA_037974645.1 Hollardia meadi
GGCAGAGTGAGCGGAGGAACCTCAGAGCCAATCGGTATACTTCAGCTGATTGGCAAATGGTCAATCTTCCCGTCACATGATCCTCAGGTGTTCAGCTGAAGTTGTTCTGAAGTTTCGTCTTTGTGGTGTCGGGCTGCTCACATTCTCTATCTCTGAAATTTAAGTCTGTCTTGAGTTGCTGCTCCGAAGTGGTTGGTCTGGAGACTCAATACAGGCAAGGATCTTGCCAGGAGAGAACTACTCTGTCTGCTCCCGGGGAAGAAGGACGCAATTCGCTCCGTTGCTCCCTCTTTTATACCATCCTTGTTGCTTGAATGTTCATGTGTTTCTTAGGGGATGGGTGTTGCCTTGACCAGATGTTTCCGTTCCTTGGCTTATGACTCATTTCCCTCTTTCGGATGTTACATTTTTGACAGGTCCCAACTGTCCTTCCTCAAATCCTTTTGTTTCATTGTAATTGTTTCACAATCTATTTCAACACAATCATTATCTTGATACATTTTAACACAATAATTTCATTAATACCTTTTAACACAATCATTTCATTAATACATTTTAACTTATTGATATTGCTTACAATTTTATAAAGCTCTGCATATTTCTCAACACATTCAGATGGGAAATACCTTCAATACACACAGATGGGAAGCACCGTATTTCATTATACACTCACATGAGAAAGTACCTTACTCTTTGCTCCGTTGAGCTTAGATGGAAAGTCCCAATTTTCACCTATTTGGCTGACTCATGCTGTTTGGCAGAGGGGGATTCTCAACCCTTTTTGACAATATACGGTATAAATGAAAAACAAGTTACTGAACAAATTATTGAAATTATTTCAAGCATAAATGTTTAAGTATTCAGATCATAGTTAGTGGTGTTGTTGGAATAGTATTTTGCTCCAATCATATATAGTAAGGACGAAACTGAATTGAATCCTGAGATCTTATGTTAAGTGTACAGTATATTGAGTATTCATTGAATTGGGAATCCTGATAAATAAATTGTACCCCACCATGTCACATGCACATGTTAATTGTCATTTGTAATTTTTACTGTAATGATGCACACTGTAAGAACATGAAGAATGAAAGAAATAAAATCACTGCCTTTCTTACAATAATTTCATCTTTTTATAAATCTACTAAAGTCATTCATATCACAAATTCATATCACCCAGCTGTGTTGCATAGTGATATTCAGAATTGAAGTGCAGCCATGAGTACAACTCTGAAGTACTTGAACGTTGTAAACATTAATCATCAGCCTCCAACTGCAGATTCAAGCAGACAGCTAAACACCAAACCTCCACCCACAGTCTCTGCCAGTAACTTGCAGACTTCAGTTCAACTTGCAGATTCTGGCAGATAGCTACAGCCATATATTAGCTTCTCAAGTTCACTGTCCCATCCTTCACCAATAGCCAGCTCTTACCATCCAACTGCTGCTCCAGGCTCCACCTGATCTTCAACCACAGCCACTGTTAGTAACCTGCAGCGTCAACCCCCACCTGCATATTCTGGAAGACAGCTGCACCCCAGACCTCAATCTACAAGGTCTGCCAGAAAACTGCAGCCTCAAACTGCACATCCTAATGGAGAGCTGATTCTTGAACCTTCAACTACAGAATCTGCCATAATCTGCAGCAAATGTCTCCAACTGCAGATTCTGGAAGCCAACTAAACCAAAAAAACATCAGCTACAAACTCTACTAGCAATGATCAGCCTCCATCAGCATCCAACTGCACATTCGAGCAAACAACTGCACACCAACCTCCAACCACAGTCTCTGCCAGCAAGCGGTAGCCTTTGCCACCACCTGTAAAATCTGTCAGACAGCTGCATCGAAAGCTTCCAGCAACAGCCTTTGCCAGCGACCTGCACCCTCAGACTCCTCCTGAATGTTCTGTCAGAACGCTGCACACTGAAACTGAACTTACAGCCTCTGTCGTTAACCTGTAGACTTTGCAGATTATGGCAGATAACTACTGTCATATCTCTGCCTCTGAAGTTTCTTGTCAGCTTTTACCACCCAAATGCTCTCCCAAGCTCCACCTGACCTTCAACCACAGCCTCTGCCAGTACCCTGCTGCATACACCTCCACCTGCAGATTCTGGAAGAAAGTTGTTGCCTAGACCTTAAGCTGCAAACTTTGGCTCCACCTGCAAATTCTGACAACTGCAGGGAAAGACCTCCACCTACAACCTCTTCAGACCAAACTTCATCTACACCCTCTTCCAGAAACCTGTAACATCCAATTCCACCTGCAGATTTTGCCAATAAAGACCTCCACCCACAGTCTCTGCCAGAACCTGCAGCTGCTGTATCCACCGCAAGTTTCTGGCAGAAAGATGAACACTGAACCTCCACCTACAGTTTCTACCAGGAACCTGCTGCCTCCTCCACCAGATTCAGCCAGAAAGCTACAGTGCAGATCTCCACCCACAGTATCTGCCAGAACCCTCCTACTGCTTCCTTTTGAATGTTCTGGCAGATACAGCACAGATGCAGCACACACCTCCATCTACAATCAGCCAGTAACCTGCCGATACTCTCTCCACCTGAAGGTTCTGATAGACAACTGCCAACTGAAGCTCCAGTTACAGGTTCTGCCAGGAACAGCCTCCACCTTCAGATTGTGCTCAGGAAGCTGCAGTGCAGATCTCCACACACAGTCTCTGCCAGAGCCTGAGGCTGCTGTATCCACCTGAATGATTTATCAGACAGCTGCACACAGGACATCCACCAACAGTCTCTGGCACCAACTTGCAGCCTCCACCTCCACCTCCACCTACAGATTCTGCAAGAGAGCTGCAATTCAGACCTCCAACCACAGTTTCTGCAAGAATCTGTAGTGGTTGCATCCACCTAAAGGTTTTGTCAGACAGCTCAACTCTGGACCTCAACCTAAAGGCACTGCTGGAAACCTTCGGACCCCTGCCCCACCATCAGACTCTAGAAGACAGCTACAGTCTTCAGATCTACAAATCTCTCCTACATTTGAAATTAGGCTTCAGCTGTATTTAAAGCATATAAGTGGAGGTGAAGGTCTATGCTGCAGGTGTAACCAGGGCCAGGATGTTCTGGCAGAGACAATAGGTGGAGGTCTGTGCTTCAGCCTTCTGCCAGAAACTGCTGGTGTGTGCAATGGCTGCAGGTTTGGCCAGAGATCTGTGCTTCAGCTTTCCTACAGAATACACAGGTCAAGGCAGAGGTTGCAGGTTACTGGCAGTGTCTATAGGTGGAGTTTCAGCTTTCTGGCAAAAACTGTGAATAGCAATCTGCACTGCAGTTTTCTGGCAGAATCTGCAGGTAAATGCACCAATTGCAGTTTCTGACAGAAACTATGGGTGTGGGTCTATGCTGAAGTTGTCTGCCATATGTGGAACGAGGGCCTGCACATTCTGGCAGAGACAGTAGGATCAGGTTACTGTAGGTTGTAGTTGGGAATTTTGATTGCAACTTTCTGGCACCCTTCAGGCAGATACAGCAACTGTTGATTCAGCCAAAGACTGTGGGTGGACATCTGTGCTGCAGTTGCCTGCAGTTACCATCACAAAGCAGGGACTAAAGGTTCTGGAAGAGACTGAGGGTGGAGCTGAGACCTGAAGCTTGTAGGTTGAGCTCCATGTTGCAGGTGTTACAGAACTTTCAGGTGGAAGCAGGGATTGCAGGTTCTGGCAGAAACTGTGGTCGGAGGTCTGAATTGCAGCATTGTGGCAGAAACTGCTGTCGGTGGCCTTGTGGGCAGGTTCCTTGCAGACTGTGGGTGGAGGTCCCAGCTGTAGACTGTAGCATTCTTTAAAGCATGTAAGTGGAGGTTCAGGCTGCAACTGTCTGAACCTTGGGAGGTCTGGCAGATTCTGTGGGTGAATGCACCCATTACAGGTTCCATGCATCAAACATTAGTTGGAAGCAGGGTTTGCAGGTTCTGGCAGAGACTATGGGTGGCGACCTGCATTTCAGCATTCTGGCAGAAACTACAGTTGGTGCCCTTTTGGGCAGGTTACTGGCAGACTGTGGGTGGAGGGCCTAGCTGGAGGTCTCTTTAAAGCATTTAAAGCAAGACCTCCACCCAAAGTCTCTGCCCTAACCTGCAGTGGTTGCATCCACCTGCAGATTTTGACAGAAAGTTGCAGCACAGACCTCTGCCCACACAGTCACTTTCAGAACCTGTCATGGATACCTCCACCTGCAGATGCTGCCAGAAAACTGCAGCGCAAACCTGCAGATGTTGTATCCACCTGAAGGTTCTCGCAGAAATCCACGACCCCAAATTCCACCTTCAGGCCTCTGCCAGCAACCTCCACCTGCAATTAGTGCCAGAAAACTGCAGGGCAGTTTTGTAATTGCAGTCTTTGTCACAACCTGCAGTGGTTTGCATCCACCTACACATTCTGCCACAAAGCTGCAGCACAGACCTCCACCCACAGTTTCTGACAACCTGTAGTGATTGCATCCACCTGAAGGTTCTGAAAGATAACTGTACATTGAACCTCAAGCTACAGCCTCTGTCATCAACCTGCAGATTCTGTAATTGTATCTGTACCAGGAAGGGTGCAGGTAGTACTTGGATTGGATATTCATTGAGCCATCAGCAGGTTCTACCATTGACTTGCCAACTTTGCCTCCACCTAAAGGTTCTGTCAGACAGCAGGGCCTGTAGTTTCTGGCAGAGAATGTAGCTGGAGGTCTGCACTGCAGCATTCTGGCAGAATCTGCAGGTGAAGGTGGAGGCTTCAAATTTCTGATGGGAGTTTGGGTTTCAGGTTTTTTTACAGCGTCTCTAGGTAGAGGCAGTGTTGGCAAATTGTGGGGGAGACAGCTAAACTGCAGCTGTCTGCTGAGCGTGTAGGTGGAGGTTAGGTTGCAGGTGTTTGTCCAAAACTTCTTGCGAATACTGCACCTGCAGGTTCTGGCAGGGACTGTGGGAAGAAGTCTGCACTGGAGCATTCCAGCAGAGCCTGCATTTTGAGGCAGTTTTTACAGGTTCCTGGCTGACTGTGGGTTGAGGTCCTTGGTGCAGCTGTCTGGAGTGCATATAGGTATGAAGTTCAGGTTACCACTCTCTTTCAGAACCTTCAGGTAGATACAGCAGCTGCAATTTCTGGCAGGGGCGGAGGACTGCTTTGTAGCTTTCTGGCAAAATTTGCAAGTAGATGCAACTGCTGAAGTTCCGACACAGACTGTGAGTGGAGGTCTACACTGCAGCTTTCTGGCTTGACCGAGGTCCGCTTATTGCTGGCCTCAGGGACATGGTAGGTTAACAAGGGGAACACATTTTAGTCATTTTGCTAAAAAGTCTGATAGCATCTCCCTCAAATCACCAACTGTGTGCAATGGCCTTGTTCATGTTTTTTCCTCTTTTCTTGAAAATGGCTTTTGGGCTGAAACAGCAGATTTAAAAGATTCATCCATGATGGAGCCGGAAATTTTAACACATTTTTATGACTCTGCACCAGCGATAGCCAGGGCAATGGTATTATGTTTTTCGGGTTGTCCATCTGTCCATCCGTCCGCCCCATTCTTGTGAACGCAATATCTCAGGAACATCTTCAGAGAATTTCTTTACATTTGCCACAATCATTCACTCAAGTACCCCTCACTGCAGTGTGCAATATGGGGTAGAGCTCAATGTCGACAACAGAAAGAGAATTATTTTTCTACTAGTACTACTGCTTCAGAACGTCCCTAGGAAGGCACCATCTGGTGGCAGCAGCCATGCAGCACATTCACAAATTTCAATACTGCATAAAATACTAAATTATTACTGAATATAAAGAAATCAGGGTGTAATTTCAAATTTACCTGTTAGCTGAATTAAATTACATCATCACACTAAAAAAATACAAGTTGTTAATAGCAAAAAACTAAACATAAACAACCTTGTATCAATTAACCTAACATTTGTAGCAGTAAGTAATCTATCTATATCATAACATCTATAACATCTCAGATTGAGTTGATTTCAAACATAAAAACAACCCCAGAACCAATGTGACCAATATGAGTTGTAACACTAACTAGGGTTGGATTAACAGTAACAGAACGGTACAATTAAATTGACAGAGAAGTTTTAAAAGGCCAAATGATACATTTTTTCAATAAAGTGGATTTAATAAACCCAGCTAGGACTCTGCTAAGGTGCTGGAAAGTATGATGAATCCAAATGAAAGCAGAGATTTCTGCACGCTTCACTTGGATTTTGGTGTTCAGATGTCAAAGGTCAAGGTTACTGTGATCTATTAAAAAATATTTTTAGTCATAACACCGTAATTCATACACTAATTCTGACAAAATCTCACACAAATGTCTAACAGGATAAAATGATGAAGTGATGACATTTTCTATCCAAAAGGTCAAAGGTCAACTTCACTGTGACATTATTATGTTTTCTGGCCATTTCTGGCCACCATAACTCAGGAACAGAATGGCAGATTGTGACTATATTTCACATTTGGTCAGATACTAATCTTGGGTGCCCACCTTGAAACTATGCTATGAAACTCTATTCTGTAGATCATCTGTGTTGCTGTTAGAATTTGGAGCTTCTTTGCAGCAACATCCATATTTGAAGCATTATAGTCCACCACAAGCTCTTTGGTTCTGCTGATATTGAGCTTCATGTGATTGTCGTTGCACCATGTGACCAAGCTCTCTATCAGTCATATTATGTTAGTCTGGACAGACATGGATGGAAACCACAACTTGACTGGTGCACAGAGGCATACAACCATGTGGTGGTATTTCTAGTTAAAAATATTATTTTTCTTTACATAATTACCTGTGATTTACATCAGTACAAATTTTGGTGTGTTTCATCTCCCCTAAAAAATAACATACATACAAGCGCTTGGCACGTCTGGGACATTTACCACCCCGATTTTTTATACCTGGAGTGCACTGGAAACAAAATAAACCAAGCAACAACCAGCCAGCAACCAGCAACAACGAGGTTAACAACTGGTTAATGATTTTAAGCCACATACTGCACAAGGTATGTTGTACCTGGTTAAAGCATGCTGGGTTCATAGGCATCCTGAACACCATTCATTGCCACTTGGCTTTCATCACATGTGGATCAGGTGGTTAATAATGGCTGCCTCCACACATTTAGGTCCCTTTCCTTCGGAGCAGCATCCAAAGCTTTCTGTAGACGTGTTCAGAACAGAAACAAAATGTTAAATAAGTAAATGTAAATATCACAACATCCAACCTAAACAAAACTACTAACAACCCGATTGTAAAATTTACCTGTACGAAATTTACAATGCTCAGATTTTGCTGATATTCAGTCTGAGAAGTGTTAATTCAAATAAATGTTAATCATTGATGTCATAGTCATAGTGTTGTTATACCCGAGTGCATCATACTGAGGTGTTTGTAATATGTTGCCCTCCTACATTATGTAAATACAGTGGAATTGTTCTTTCCAGATTTTGCATCTCAGTATGGAAATCATATACTGCATTGTCTGGACATTAGCAATCGTTAGAAAAAACTTACGGTGCACAGCTTGTTATCAGCTGCCTGGTGAAGGCGGTGGACTTGTCCCAACCATTGGTCCCGATGAGAAGTCTGGCTTCGTTTTTAACCCTGGAAATGGACTTGGAAGTGAATAAAAAAAGCGAAGTGTTAATTTTTGGCCTAAGCGGCTTACACATACTTCTGTCTTCTCCCCCCTGCTTTACAAGTCAGTTAAATTTGCTCAAAGACACTGGTGAGAGTAGTACCCAATATAAACAGGAAATGATCCCCCACCAGCGACTTATGCTCTGGCCAATCACAAACAAGCGTGGTCCTAACTCTTCCGTAATCTAAAATGTTGTACTAGTTTTTGTAATGTTGTAGAGTTTTCTGTAATGTTGTTGTGTTTTCTGTAATGTTGTAGTGTTTTGTTGTGTTTCCTGGAGTGTTATTATGTTTAGTGTTTTGTGAAATGTTGTAGCATTTTTGGAATGTTGTGTTTCCTGGAATGTTGTTATGTTTAGTGTTTTGTGAAATGTTGTAGCATTTTTTGAAATGTTGTAGCGTTTTTTTAAATGTTGTGTTTCCTGAAACGTTGTGGTGTTTTGACCTTCAGGGCCACAGTAACTTTGTACATCTAGTCCACTACATTTCAGGGGGAAATAGTGTATTTTATGCACCACCATATTTATTTCAAAAATAGAATAGCTATTACTTTTCAGAGTAAAATTTTACTTAAACATGATACATACAATAAATACAATGCCTTTTTATTTGTGTTAATACAAAGCAATATTAAAGTTTAAATCACTGGTTCCAAACCTTTCTGGCTTGTGACAAAAGAGTGTGTTCTAGACCTACTCTACATATAAAGTGTCATGAGATAATATTTTGTTGTGAATTGGCGCTATATAAATAAAATTTGACTTGACTTGACTATTATTAATCTTATCACAGAAAATATAAGAATATCAGTCACAGGGGAATACTTTTACTTTTGATGCTTACAACCCCAATTCCAAAAAAATAGGACGCTCTGTAAAACATTAATAAAACAGAATGTGGGGTCTCTTTGGGGTCATCTGGGGGTGCTTCCCATTTTGCCTAAATTGCATCCACGTTTCCCTCACTTGCATCTTTTCCTTGCGTCTTAGTCCCTCCCACCGAGGATTGGAAACCAAACGAGGAGAGAGGAAACAAGGAAATATACAGGTGCATCTCAAACAATTAGAATATCGTGGAAAACTTCATTTTTTTCATTACACATAAAGTGAAATATTTCAAGCCTTTTTTTGTTTTACTTTTGATGATTACGGCTTACAGCTCATGAAAATCAAAAATCGATATTGGATAAAAAACGTGACGAAATGCAAAGGTGGTGCTGAAAAGTTGAGAGACAAAAAAGAAGTCCCTCGAGGCAGGTGCAGCAAAGTGCCTCAAAATGACTTTTCTTTTGGTGCTGCTGCTACTTCTGCTGCCACAAGTGGAGAAGGCAGTGAGGATGCAGCCTGTTCATACCACTGATTATCAACTATAAATATACAACAGCCTTCCTCTGTTTAGCCTCACTACATTTAACCCGAAAATAGTACAAAACTGAGACAATTAAACACATGACCAGGAATAAATAAAACCATCTGTGGAAACTGTGGTAGGTGCAAAAAGCAATATACAGAAATTAAATTAACTTAAACCGCATTGCACGCACACACAACACTACGTTACTAGTGGATGTACTCACCTGTCTGAACGTCAATCTGTGAGCCTTGTCCACCCTCAACCTGCTCTTGGTTCAACTTCTCTGCTTGACCATTCTCAGTGCATATGATAACCAGTCCACTGTCCCACTATAACCAGTTCATTTAGCCTCTCTGTCCCACTATAACCAGTCCATTGAGCCTCTCTGTCCCACTGTCCTCCTCAGTTTTCAAACATTTTGAGCTGAAAGAGGCTCTGCTGCCACAGACGCTTTGACAGAAACAGAAAGAGCAGAAAGTCCTCACACACCTCATGAAGGTATAAGTTCATAAGCAATGTAGCCAATTTAGAAATCACCCTGGAGGATCCACCATGACCATTTTAGCTTTGAGCATTTTACCAAACCAATTTCACCTATTAATCATGTGGCTTTGGGGTGTGTTTGATATGTGTCACTAGCATGCTCGCCGGGTGGTGCATTAAATTAGTGATTGATTGATTGAGGTAAATGCAGCCACTTATTAACTACGCCGAGGTGAAATAATGCTAACCTTAACCTTTCCTTTTGAATTCCACTTTCAAAACTTTAACAATTAGTGTCCTCTCTTCCGAAACGCTTACTGAGTGTTGTTAAAAGAAAAGGTGATGTAACACAATGGTAAACATGCTTCTGTCCCAATTTTTTTGACACATGTTGGAAACATCAAATTTGGAATGAGCGTATATTTATAAAACAAAGTTTCTAAGGTTGAACATTAAATATCTTGTGTTTGTACTGTATTCAATCAATTTAGGTGAGGCTGTAAATATATTTTGATTATAATACTTTTATATTTTTACTTTGGTGGTATTGTTCAGCAGCACTCCTATACTTCATTATGCCCAGAGCCATGTTTGTGGAGAGAGGGTTGGTTTTTGAGAAAGCTGCAAACAGCAAAACCAGAGGCCAAGCAAATTTCCAAACAGGCACTGCACCAGTGTTTACACAGGGAAATGACATTGTTTGTCAGTGTGCTTCAAAATGAATGTGACTGTTCCTAAAAAAATTTATGTTATGTGAGCAGATGACACATAGTAATTTCAAATTTTTAAAAATCAAAAGATTTAATTAAATATATTACATTTAAAGAATCAAAAGCCAATTAATGGAGCCATTAAGGTTTATTATTATTTATTAGGTTTATTTGTAGTAGTTACAATAAACAACCTTTGAGGAAAATAAGGAGCCCATAGAGACATTTGTGTTAAATGTTGGACAATGCTACCCCCTGCTGGCAACTTTGAGTAAAACAATTTGCTGACAGATGAGAGTATACTGTAATGTAACTCAACAGGAAGAAAGTGTGCATGGTGATGTCATTTGTTTCTATTTATTTTTATTTATACATGTTAATCTTTAACTGTTTTTTAACTGGACAAACTATCAGATGTAACTGTATCCTTGCTCAGCAGTCAGCCTCTATTTTAAACATCTTTATGTCATGACCTTGGGTCAGAGTTCTTGCACAACATAGAATATCAGCTGTGTAAACATTGTGACATGAAGCTTATATTCAGTCTGCGATAGGAGTCTGTTACAGCTTTTTTTCACTGTTGCAGGTGTCAAAATACTACGAGCAATCACCACACCATTTGTTTTACTGAGCACCCCGACACTTCATTTGTCCCGCAAAAAGGGATCACTCGCTCAAAACATTTAACTTGCGTGTCAAAAGCAAATAACTTCATCAATTAGTTCTATCACTGACACCTATACACCTAAATGAAATGTCCTTTATTGCTGGTTAAGTCAAGACAGTCAAATGAATAGGTACATTTATTGCTAATTTATACATATATTGTTAACTTTTTTGGCAATAAATGTATCAAAGTATCAAACAAAACGATTATTGGATCCGATAATCAGCCTGGCCTTCATTTTATTAGAATCAGTGTTTTGTTAATCTGATTGCTGATAAAATAAATTAATTTTGGCTCTGCACACAATCTACAAAGCAATGAGTAACTAAAATCAGATACATGTAGTGGAGTTAAAAGTACAATATTTGCCTCTAAAAACTAGTGCAGTGGAAGAATGTAGCAGAAAATGGAAATACTCATGTACAAGTACCTCTGAATTGTATTTAAGTACAGTGCTTGAGTAAATGCACTTGGTTACCTTCCACCACTGAAATTAGTTGTATATAAGTGTAATTCCTAGGAGAAAGGGCTGTGACAACATGTGGTAAGTTGCAGTAATAAACATGTTGCTAATTAGTCCAGTATTTTTTATAATTGACAACACACATTGCTCTATACTGAGTTCACTTTTTGCTCAGACAACATGTACACTGGCATTCATGGAGTCAAGAAAGGCAAAATAAAATCATCACTTGGATTTTTATTCATTTCAAAATCAAATCATCCATCAATCAATCAATCAAGTCATCCAAGGAGTTTAAGTCCCCCAACTGGGTTCAAATGATCTATGATATCACCTTCTTCAAATGTTCTGTTAAATACAACCCAAATAAATTAAAAGCAACAGTAACACAGACCATGTAGACTGTAAATGTCCTGTATTTATATATAGCGCCTTTCTAGTCAGCTTGACCACTCAAAGCGCTTTACACTACAAGTAGGCATTCACCCATTCACACCCA
>JBBPCS010003919.1:0-11807 GCA_037974645.1 Hollardia meadi
CCCCCCCCCCCCCCCCCCCCCCCCCCCCCCCCCCCCCCCACTCCTTGTTTATATGTATATGCCTTTGTCGCAGTGTGAGCATCAGAGGATGAGCAAAAGCCGCCGACAGAGACAGGGATGAGATGGATGAGGTGGGTGACGTGTGTGCGCATGCAGCTCAGTTTGTGTGGAGACTTTGTCAACATCCCAGCGGAACACTGCCTGCATGTGTGTGTGTGTGTGTGTGTGCAGGAAAGACATTCAATTGTACACCTGCTGTTTGCATCAAAGCACGCTTGGCTGTGCACAGATAAACAGACTGATGGATGCACGCACATTCTTCTGCGTACTGCGCTGTATTCGCACAAAAACACACACATTCAAGTGCATGTAGATTCATGCACACACACACACACACATTAACACAACTGACCTGCGCGTCATCAGCGGCCTCCACTCGTGGACAGTTGCTGGAAATGACCTTTTTAGCCTTTTCTGGTGCAGTAAATGTGTTGTGCATTGTCTCGGTTAAATAAAAAATGAAGCAAAGAAATGCATGACATTCACCATCCTGGGTGTGTCATTTTCATAAGACACACACAAGAATAAAAGACCAAAAGAGGAGAGATTACAGTTTGGGTGAAGAGGAGACAAAAAAAAAAAAAAAAAAATCATCAGAAATGAACTACTGTTAAAACGACATTTATTGAGGCATCCAGATTGGCAGTTTATCCGACAAACAGCTGTGGTATTGGCAAAGACTGACTAAAAATCCCGTTCTAGTACATTAAAAGCCTTTTAACAAGGCCATGAAGTGGAATTGTTTCCTGCCGTACTCCACAGTGAACAAGTGTAGAATCAGGACAGATGATGGGTAACGGCCTCTACTTCAAACTACCTCAGCTATAAAATGCTGCGCGCACATTGACCTGCACTAATCATCTTCAAGTCACGAAGTGAATTTAGTCAATTTCCCCAAAAATGGTATTCTTTTAAGTGGATTCCTGTTATCGAGCACAAAATGTAACTTTTTTTTTTTTTTTTTTTTTACCGTATTCTTTTTCTCTTTCAGGTCTAACTTTTCATTAAAACATCGGTGCCTTGAGTGTTTACAGAGATTACTATAGATAAGACTTGAGAGTCTTGAAAGTTCTTTCTTGACCTCGGCAACAGAAGTTCGGCAAAGAAAAATCTCAACACAAGGTCTACTCACTCACAACGGCGACAAGCTCTCCCCATGACAACGAAGCAAACTCCCACTAAGTGAACCGGTGAACAAATAAAGACCTGAGAAAAAGACTGGAACGTCCTTTGAGCTCTGACTACTACATTAGCTGCGGTCATGAACGCTTTGTTTTTATGAGTATTATGGCACAGAACAAACCAAATGATCTGACAGTTTCAGTCAAACTTGCACACACTATACTGAATTAAATCATGCAGTCATTCAGACATACAAGGACCTGTCCTTCTATATTAATTCAATTTAAACGGATAATTGAGAAATTAGCTTTGTTGCTACATTGAATGCTCATGGATGTTGATGATTCTGTGGTGTCTGGGGTTTGAATTGCATTATGGGATCTCAATACCTTACTTTCCGCATTAGGAATTTCCTCATGCAAACTTGTACGTGGAAAGCCTGTGAGTCATTTCAGCATTGCAGGCAGACCATTTGAGTGGTCTCTGCAGAATAAATCAAACGCAGCGTTTGGAGTAAGGCAGTTTCCACTCTGCCCACTGCTGTTCTGCCATCACTGCTGCGGCAACACGGCCGTATCCACCTGAAGGCGATGATTAAGTCATCCGCTTTGGGGGAATTGCTATCTGGCGTCTCTCCAAATATCAGTGATATTTACACAGAAGTCTGTATTTGCACAGATGATTCACTGATAATGCTGCGTTCGGATAATAACAGATCCATTCCACATCATTTGGCTGACTGAAATATAATGAATGGCGGCCAACGCGAGCGAGAGAGGTGTTATTTTGTGGCTGACGTGTCATCATCGCATGAGCAACACTCTCTTCAGCTCATTGAACCACAGACTTGGCTGGATAAATAGTGGTGCACATTGAGCTATGAAGTCCAAGTCATATTTTGGCAAACACCTAATTTGCAACACTGTGTGCATGTGTGCATGTGCGTGTGTGTGTGCATGTGTGTGTGTGTGTGTATGCACGTGTGCGTTGGTGTTACTTTGCAGCCAGTGTAGTCTACAGACAAAGTGAAGGATAGGAAATGTAGGCTCCTCTTTTCTCTTCCCCCCGCTATAACCTACCCATACATTATTGAGCACCGAAGAACATTGTTTCACTGTGTTAATATTTCAGCAGGCCAGGGGTGGACTGCGGACACTCCCTATCCTTAAGCCATAGGTTAGCCAGGTCACTGATGCGTACTGTCTCGGTTAGTTGTGTGTGTTTCGACTGTGTGTTTGCTCATTTATTTCCTCTGAGTGCCATCATTCCCTCATCCAGCGCTTGTGGTATCTGAGCAAGAGTCGAAAAGTCTAACATCATATAGCAGCATTCCTCGTGCACTTACAGTTCCGAACCTCACCTGATGTAAAAAAGAGAAAAATCTCCTCTGACATAAATCTGAATGAAAACAGTGAATTTTGAAAATGTGTGTACGAGGACCTCGGTGGAGCATGGCGAAGGTTACCTGCAGGGATGTGTCATGCAGGATTTTTTAGCCATATGATCCTGACACACGAGATGCTCCTCAGCTGCATTGTGTCCCAGAATACATCAATTGATTTGCCTCCATAAACATAATGGCATAATATGCTCAGTGCACTGCGCACCACACTCCAGCACTAAGGAGATTTTTCTGCCGGGATCTTGTGGGAAATTAAACCAGCTTGCTCCTGAGCATGCACACGCACGCACACACACACACACACACTTTCCTAAACACATATATAAAATTTGTGTGTGCAAGAAAAAGGTATTTACACAGAAGTAACAGGAATGGAGAGGCATGTAGGGTGTATGTTAAATCTTTTCTCTTTTTTTCTTTTTTTTTTTAGCACATAATCTTTCCCACACTTGTATATTAAAACTTTTTTGTGTGTGCAGCTCTGTTTCACGGCATTAGCTGCTTAGTCTAGCTTTGCAAGTCATTATTGGGTTGCTGTGGGGTAGGTGATAAAAGTAAGCATGCAAGCTGAGAGCTTAGCCTGTCGTGGCTAAAGGTTAGCTCATAGATTTATGACTGCCTCTTTGCCCGGGCTGTTAAAAGAGGTAGATGCTTTTAATGTGTGAGCTACTGATTGATCGTGGACAGACACTGCTGTCTTATCCCTACACTGGGTTCGATGAGAGCAGAAATATGGGTGGCATCAGTTTTAAAACCTTTGAAGAGTCAGATTTGCTTCACGTGCCAAGATAATGCCAAAGTTAATTTTTGTTGTCCACATCAGTGGTGGGAGAAGTACTCAGATCTTCTATTAGTGAAAGAAGCAATACTACAGTGCAGAAACACTCTCTTACAAGTATAAGTCCTGCATTCAAAATCTTATTCAAGTGAAAGTACAAAAGTATTAGTAGGAAAATAAACCAAACTACTATTATGCAGAATTTTAAATTACTGTATTATAATGTATGCATCACTTAACCTCTAATAACTACTTTATATACTGCGAGATAGCTTCATCTATAATAATATATCGGAATCTATTAGTTTATATTTTGAAGCTTGTCTGTCTTGAAGCTTTTTCTTCTTCTGATCAACTCTCATTCCAAAAATGAATGAATAAAAATGAAACATGAAGAGACATAAATAGTAATTGGCAATGAACATGTGACCTCGACATGTGGTTCATCTTCTCGGTGTTGGGGGTCTTTGAACCTGCCGCACTGCAAGGCCGGCAAGAGAGTGGAGATTAGTGGCCGACAGCATGGTCTCATGGGAAATGCAGTGCTGTAGGCGAGAAGAAGGAGGCGTCGCGGAGACATGCGCGGAACAAAAGGGCCAACGAATATATGCTGGAGACGTACCAAAAGCCGTGTGCTGGGGCAAAATGTGTGTGTTCGTGCGCTTGTATGTGTATGTATGAATGTGTTATGGATATGTGTGCGTGAACAGAATAGTGAACAGCTGATTGGGCACCTAGAATCCATGTTCCATATATGTGTGTCCTGTATATGGACGCAGGCTAGTGGAAATGAGCAGCTGGCCTTGGTTTGAGGGTCTCTTAGGGATGAGTAAAATGACTGCTGACATACATACACTGGCACATTTTGGAGATTCTCCATTTCCCATCCTGTCTACACACACACACACACACACACGCACACACACACACACTCAGCAAGAGGGCCAGACCAGTGTACTAAATAAAGGCAGACAGAACAGATTTTCACACCCAGCGGGACCATTAGCAGCTCAGTTAGAGCACCAGCAAACTTCCATCCTCATCAGCATCACAAACACACACATATTAGACACCTGCCATCAAAAAATGACACAAACATAGGCCACACGTTCTGTAGACATGTAGAAGAAGAAATGCACTCCTTCACATCCGGCACACATTTATGATGGAGTTGGCCGTGTCTATCAAAACCAGTAAGTTTTTCACATGCAAGCTTTAAAGAGTACAAGAATACACCTGCGTGTGGTGGTATGTGTGTGTTTGTGTGTGTGTGGGGGGGGGGGGGTGCCCCCAGGCTGCAGCTGAAATATGTATGCGGTGTCCGGGAGCACTGGGCCCCTGAGGATTGAGCTAGGAGGGAGGTTGCTACTCATGGCTGCCACTGCAGCACCACAGCCTTCTGGGAACCTGAAGGTAGCCCCTGTGTGCGTTGACTGCCCAACTTTTTTGTGAAAACTCAGCCATGTGGTTTGCATTAGGCTCACTAAAGCTGGGAAAACATGCCATCTGTGAATGCTGGCAAGAAATCAGGTGCGTTTAGATGTGTTTTTTGTGAAAATTATTAAAGAAGATGTTTTCCTGAGACTGCAAAGGATCACAAGAGCGTTTTTGTTCATCAGGACAAAAAAAAAAAAAAATCCAGAGACAGTTCTGAGTCCTGGGTAAAACAACCTTTGCCTGAGGTCATATACATTATCGTGACATAAATCAGTCATATGAAAGGATTCACCTGAAGTCAGAAAGCAACAGTGAACAGACGCAAACAAGGTGAAGGTTTCATAATTCAAACATGATTGAATTTCAAGTATTTCTTAATATTTATGCTTGATTATTTCCCTTTGAAATATTGTACAAACTTGTTTTGTGCGTTCTTTTTCTTTTCTTTTCTTTTTTTTTTAAAATGACTTCCATTACATTATGTGTGACATCAGAGCCTGAAGACTGATGGCAAGGTAAGGGGAATTTAAAGAATTGTTTGACCTTTTCAAGGGGGAAATAGCAAAAAAAAAATCCCACACTGTAGCTCTTGTTATTTTAGAAATGAATTCTCCAAGTTCTTCTCAATTATGAATTCTCACCACAGGGCAGGCATTTGTACCTGGCACTGTTCTCATTAATGAGAGAGCTGATTTAATTGACTGTGTGCAGCAGACTGGGTTGTGAGAGTCCGTCTGACACACTAACCTGCATGCACGCACGCACGCATACTCACGGCTCTGAGTCGGCCTGTGCCGTGGCCCCAGGGATCATCCTCTGCCATGAGCTGTGCTGTATGCAAATGAGGGGCCTCTATCGCACAATAATTGCGTTGTATTGCACAGGAAGCACACGGTTGCAGCGTAGAAGCTTGAGTTAGGTTCTGTGTTCACATTAGTTGGAGCATAAGAACTCACTGCATTACATGCTATGGCTGTGACAGAAGGCAATTGACGCAGTATGTTACCTAAGCCTCAATTACTTTACTCTACTTTGGTTATGTGGTCAATCACAATCAATCAATAAAAATCTATAATCGTACAAATGATTAAGAAGTCTCGACTACATGTTATACATAACTCCCCTCTGGTTGTGCGACACATAAATAATTTCCTCTGAGACATAATTACGTGTATTCACTTTCAGAACCGATCGTTTAACTCTTGCCACAGTTATGTTATTCATAACTTCATTGTTGTCACACAGTTTTCCAGCTAAGGTGCTCGTAAGTTTCTGGAATACACAGCCAGTGATGCAAACGGGTGAGGTAGCATATCCCTGTGTATCGACTTGTTGGTAATGCCTCGGGACTTCATTTGTAGATTGTGGCGCTCCTCTTTCTCACTTAATACAGGCGAAGTGAGCGCGAGCGATGTGTCTCTTTCCTCACTATTCCCCCTGTTTAAGGTAATTGCTGTATTCAACATGTAGACATATTGCTAATAGTTAACATACAGCTGATAGTTCCTACTCGATTGTTGCTCGTTATGAGAGAAACATGGATTCTGTACTCGTGCAGTACATTGTTGACTATCTCCGTCGGCATGTAGGCTACTGGTGACCTCTCGCGCACAGTTTGACAGCTTCCGCTGACTAGTTAGTAACTAGCGCGCTGCTATTATTGCGAAGGTGTGTGTGGAAGTGTTTATTTTATCACTGCAAGACATCTATTCATGTGTCAGCTATGCTCCCCTACACCTATGAGGGGGTTGATCAGAGCGTCAAGAGTGAAGCAAACATGACCTTTAAACCATTAAACAGTGAGCTGAAAGACAGTAAATGCTGCAGAGTTTGGTGGTAATTAGTAGGTTCATCAAGTTTGTTGGTTTTGTGATCCTGCAGCTTCATTTGCACTATCAATATTATTAGTGATATTATAGCAGTAAGGTTAGGGTTAGCAGTTCATTAACTATTTTCTGACTTTTAGCATACAGTGTGTCCCCAGAGTGTATTTCTCCTGCTGTGTGGGCTGATTCCTCGGCTAGATATCACTGATGAGCTCTCATGGACTCCCTAATGAGACGGACTACCGCAGATACTCATCAGTGATCAATGTTTTCTTTGGCCTCACACCTACCACCCTGTGGGTAAATGACTGTGTACGGGTGATACGGTACGCCCGCTCACATTTTGTTTGCATGTCCCCATCTCCCTCTCGCTGCATCGCCGTCTGTCTCTTTCCCCGCCTCCCCCCTTTTTCTTTTACCCCACCCCCACCCTCCGCTTGTTCTCTTTTATCTCCCCATCTTAGATAAAAGCAAAGCGCACATCGCTAGGGAACAATTAGTCTCGGCCATCTCCAATCACTATTGCCCATCCCAATCTCCCTCATTTTTGCAGCCTATCTTCCTCTATTCCAGGCATAGAATTAACCCCACCCTGCTTTGGGAAATGCACAGACACTTCAACGCTGAAGGCCCCTCAGAGTCTACATTTTATCTCTATTTTGCATCTGTTAAGCCCTCTGTCTGCCATGCTGCTCTCTCATATATCTTCTTTTTTTTTTTGCTTGTTCTTTTCTTATATCACTTAACCTAAGTTTTCCTCTTTCTTCTGGTCCTTTGTGAATTCTTTCTTTGCACATACAGAGACTTCACAGTGTGACTTTCTGATTAGCCATGTCTGTGTTTCGACTCTGCGTTTTTTATGCTTCTGCTGTGTGGAGGCTTTCTTCATGTTTGACTAGCTTAAGGGATCAGATTTTAACAGAGCACGGCAGCACAGTCGGGATGGCAGGGGGCACAATTTCAAACTTGAACATTTCAAACTAGGTAGTGATGTGAGTTGAATCTGATAGAACAATACTGCATGGTGTTTTATTCTTCTATTAAGTCTCCTCTGGCTTCCTCTGTTATAAATATTTATTCCTGACGGCCGGTCTACAGGCTTGTGCCTCAAGAGTCAGAAGTTCAACCAAAGATCGATTTATAAATATGCATTTGGAAGATGCTGGAATTTATGAATATTCACCATTGACTTATTGAGATATGTCGTGCACTTCCATACTGCAGATGACTAATGTTTAAAATGCTTGTAATTTATTTTGTTTTTCTTGAGTACCTTTGTGTGTATCATGTTTTATGTTCTTGGATTTCTGTTTTCTAAAGGCAACAAAAAAGTTGCACGATTTTTCAAAGTTCTTAAGCATAACGTAAAATACCATTTAAGATGATCCATGTGCATTTTTCATAACTTCTCTGAAGGATGCAGTCGGTCCGCAGTGTTTAGTACACCTGCCTGAAGCTGCTGCAGTTTTATCCAACAGCGCTGCGATAAATCCTACCATCATGAAGGTTGTTTTGTTGAAATTTTCAGAGAGGTCATGATTCCACCTAGATGTGGTTAGTGGTGCTATTGAACTGAAAGTTGTATCCGGAATATTGTTCCATTAACAACAGCAAAAACAAGATTTGCTTGGTTTTAGAATGACAGCTGTTAGAACATGTTGTGTGCCTCGGTGAAAAAGATAGAGGGCCTATATCTCACGCTTTGCTACGGAAAATCTTGTCATCAAATTGGCCGTACACATCCGGAAGCCTCAGTAACAAATCTGAATCTGCGTCAATGTGGAAAGCTTGTAAATCATCTTTGGTCTCTCACTCTATTCAACTTTCATCCTTTATTTCCCTCCTTTTTCCCCCTCTTATCAGTCTACCTCCAGTGGATTTGTTGAGCTGAAATTGAAGTACAAAATATCAGCACTATAGATCATTTTGACAGTTTAATTTCAATGCCTGATTATCAGTCAATTTGATAATTATATTGTCCGACCATCCAATTAATGTGTTCTATATTTACAATGATCATCAAGTAAGCTCTCTATTGTTGCATCATTTATCAAGTGTGAGATATTGGAACCACAAGGGACCTTGACAGTGTGTGTGCGAGTCTTCTTGATTGAGATAGAACAACCGATGTGTGTGTGTGTGTGTGTGTGTGTGTGTGTGTGTGTGCATCAACCTGTGCAGACGTTCTCACTGGTCTTCCTCAATCCATTCCTTCGCACTCAACAGAGCGTGCTCGAGAAAACACAGAAGGAGTGAAAGACAAAGCGAAACATAGTGGAGGCGAACAAATGGTGAAAGGATTTCATGCCTCCTCCTCGGCTTCACTCCTCTCCTGTCTGCTCTGTCTGGCTCGGGGGGGGGGGAGGGTGTGCTGTGCCAATGAGTTACCGACACACAAATACACGGAGCGGGAGATGCAGGAGCAATCTATCATGACTTGAAGCCTCTGCTTTCCTCTTCCCTGTTAAGTCAGACATCTCTGACACTCCCAGAGCAAGTCAAGATCGCCCAGCACAAGCAGCATTAGATTAGGTAGTGCCAAATGGGACACGTCCGGAGAGGGGGGCTTTCCATCTGGACTGTGGCAGCTCGGTGTTTACAAGCCAGTGGTAATCAAATACAGCAGAGTTTGCTTTGTCTTAGGTGAGATCCAAGCATCTGACCATCGGCAATCTGTCACAGTGGGATAGAATAAGCATCGAAGTTGCCTCTCCGTTCAAGTCTTCCCATTCAAATGTTTTTTAGTAGTTTGACAGCTCGATGTTTGTTCCTCATCTATGCCTACCTTATCAGGATGAAAGATAAGTTCCCATGAATTATATTTTCTTCTCTCTGTCATATCCCTACAGCTCTTCCCTGTCATTCTTGAGTCTGTGCTTTAAGAGAGGGTGTTCTTTATTTGTATGTGTTAGAGGTATTTTTCTGTTCACTTGGTTTACGGCAAGACGTCTCAACATAAGAAGAAAAGAAAGAAACTTCATTCAGCCCTGATCCCACTCTTTATTCTTTACAGATGACGTACCTCCCTACTTCAAGACAGAGCCGGTGCGTAGCCAGCTCCATCTGGAGCGCAACAGGCTGGTGCTGACCTGCATGGCCGAGGGAAGCTGGCCACTGGAGTTCAAATGGATCCACAACAGCACAGAGCTGACCAGCTTCTCGCTGGAGTACAGGTGAGAGAGTTATTTTGACTGATCATGATGATAATGATTTGTCAAAATTAAGGTCAGTATCTTTCTTTCTGACATTTTTGACTAAATTAGCTAAAAATCCCAGCCAGACTTCATTGTGGCTTTATTATATGCATCGGACAAGTTTTGAATGTACGTTGGTAGTGTTTTATTAAAATTTGCACTAAGATTTGGAAATCCAAAACATACCCTCTGAGGTTAGCTAGCAGGTGAGGTCGCCGCAGCTAGCCTTAGCTAAACCTACATTTTACCCCATTTTTTTTTTTAGCTTTGTCCCATAGTTAAACTTTTCACACAACCTAATTTGAATGACCTCACATTATTAATTCAGTCCCGCAGACATGAAGGAACTGAGAATGAATTAAATATTAATTTGGAAAGAAGTAGCCTAAGCTTAAAGTAGTCTTACTAAGGGGTAACAAATGTTAGTCTAGCCTAGTTAGTTAGACAGAAACTGAGGTGGTTGCCTCCACCTCTGTGTTTTTCTCGAATTAAATAGACATGATGAGACATCTAGATAGACAAGATAGATCGTTTTCATTGAACGCAATATTATACAAATTCTGATGATTGTATCGATCTTCTGTGCTGCCGGGTTGAACACGCGTGGAGCTTCTTTGCAGCAACATCCACATTAGAAATAGTGTAGTCCACCACAAGCTCTTTGTTGATATTGAGCTTCAGGTGTTGCACCATGTGACCAAGCTCTGTATCAGTCACGATATAATTTGTGTGAGTCTGTACACACATGGGTGTAAACTGCAACTTGACTGGGGAGCAGAGGCATACAGCCTCAAGGCGGTAATTCTATTTTTTTTTCCTTTTTTTTTTAAATAAATACATGTAGCCTCATCAAGGGATTTTCTGCTAAATAATGAAGTAGCTCTTGCTGGTTTGCTTTTTCTCTCTTTCTCCTTTACACTTCTGCCTCTCTCCTTTCCCCTCGTGGCTCTGTGACCTCCATCATCCTCTCTAGAGAGGCAGCGCACAAGCGCAAGGAGTGAATGAGGCTTCGGGAAGGAGATAAACTGCCTTTAATCGTAACTGGAAGATCTCTAATGTGGCAAACATTGCTGTTATCGCAGAGAGCAGTGTGTAAGCGTGTGTGCAGACAGCAGTGTGAATGAAGCACTAGAGGACTGAACAAAGGCCAGGTGATATGCACACATTGCTGATCTTTGCTGAACTGTTTGGTTCATGTGTGGGAAAGATAGGCGATAACAGAGGGTAAACTTGCAGGCAAAATCAGTCTTGTTGATGTAGCTGGGCATTTCTCCTGACAGGAGGAAGGAAGGGCAGAAGTGACACACACACATGCTGTAACAACTGATCAGAATAACATTGTCTGTCGGCGCCTCAGGACCTCTATGACTTGTTATTGGGTTTGTGATTGAGTGGTAGAGTGGTTGATTTAACCATTGTTCCAGCACAAAGCTGCACAGTGTCTGTGGATGTGTGCATGTATGAGTGAGTGTATGTATACTGCAGTGGCGAACCGTCACTATTAGAGCTGGGACTTCAGCTCAGCCAAAACTTAGCCAGACACACCATGCCGCATGTTAGGCCCAGTAGAGGGCAGCAAACACCACACAATGATAGCAGAATACTTCTTAAACTTGTATTAGATAAGTGCTATTTACTCCATCCATTTGGATACGTTAAATAATTAAGTTTGTGTTTGATATTAAGAGCCCACACACACAGTTACATGTAGCATTTATCTACTCTGGTGTCCCAAAACGTTTTTAAGCTCACCGTAGCTTGCAGATGTGTAGCTGAATGTTGGTGACGGTGGGCTGACTTTGTTACGTTGGTATGGCTAACACATCCAGCATTAGTTTTCTCACGGCCAGTCATCCACAGGTAGCGTTGATAATGAAATGCCTTTCAACGTTTTTCCCTCTTTCTGCCAACTGTAGTGCTGGAGTTGGTCTTCCATTTTTTATTATTAACTGCTTCTCTGCGAAACCCGCCTTGAAAAAGGCAATGCT
>JBBPCS010003920.1:0-11806 GCA_037974645.1 Hollardia meadi
GTGTGTGTGTGTGTGTGTGTGTGTGTGTGTGTGTGTGTGTGTGTGTGTGTGTGTGTGTGTGTGTGTGTGTGAGAGGTATGAGCTCATGTCGGTACACTGCAGCCTTTGAATATTAACATCATGGGAGAGAGAGAGGGGATGGGATTGTAGCCTGGGACAAGCCATGTGACAGCAGAGCAGGCTTGCTATTGGCTGTCTGGGATGTGAGAGAGCCGTAATTGGCTACCTGGAAAAGGGAGATCCAACCCACAACATGACAATAACAAAGAGGAGAAATGCGAGGGGATGATGTCTCAATACAAACAACCTGCATTTTACAGTTATTCACTTTATTTCTGATAATATGCGTATAGTACAGTTTGAGCCCCAACAACAGGCTGAGGTGACAAAGACCTAACGAGATCTGACGGTTTTTATTTACTGTATGCAGCACAGCCTGAGGATGATTTATAAGTGACATCACAGGAAACATACTGATATGTGTTTTTTTTATGGCATTCTATAAGCGTAACAGCCAAGCTGCTCTACAGCTGGTGGCCAGATATTTTCCTCTGGGTGTGAGCCAATGCGTGAATGAACACTTGGGCCTAACTGGAATGGCATTAACTGCAGAATGTAAGCGTAAACACACACTCCACACTTATTTGTACATGGTGACTGTGCTGTGTAACTCCTGTAGAAGAATGTGTGACTCAGGTTGATAAAAGATTATATTCTCATTCAGTTTTTCCAAGGAGGAGCAGCAGCTATTAGAGCTGGGTATCAAAGCGTATTACTACTTTTGGTTCTGGTTATAAAATGTGTATGTAGCACAGAGTGTGAAAAACTGACTTATGTTTAGGTAGCATGTTAGCTTCATGGCGCTAGGGATGGCAATATTGTTGGTCCGGACTGAAATGTTTGAACAATTATAGGTTTGAAATTTTGACTTTTCCTCCAAAATTCAAATTATTTTTGGGGGCTTTTTACGGCTTTATTTGTCTAGTTAATTGGAGGGAACATAGAGGGGACGACATGCAGCAAACACTGGCCAAGGGTGGAACAGAACCCCCAGCCGCCACCAAGGACTCAGCCTTTCTGTATGTGGGGGCGCCGGCTCTACCAAGTAGTTGGAAGCTATAGGGTCAAAAACATTTTAATTACTTTAATTACCTGCCAAACAAATTGAACTTTCATCAGAATGAGCTGGAATTTGTGTTTAGTGGTAATTATGAAATGTTAGCATGCTAGCACGCTAAACTAAGATGGTAAACATGGTAAAAAACATCTCGATTGCTTTTCAGTCCAGTTTTTACTGTCTTGTAAGGTGACCTTGAGTGTTTTGAAAGGCGCCTATAAATAAAATGCATTATTATTATTATTAAAAACAGAACATATTTAAAGTTAAATGTTCCGTAAAAGTAGGAAATTCCAGCCCGCCTTACATCTGAGGCTAATCACAAACCCAAACTCCAGTTACTGCACTGTAATAAGTCATCAGTCAGAGAGCGACTTCAGATAGGATTTATTGGACTAATCCTTCATTATCTCCATCTGAAAGAGGAGCTTATGGATGTGATGTGCTAGCCTTAAAAGGCTTTCTGTCTGCGCTGAAACTGGGCTGAACAGCAGGTGATTTCTCTGAACATGGATCAGAAATTTAAAAACTAGCAGAACAAAAGATGACAATGTCCAAAGGTTTAAGAGTTTGGCTTGCCGTCTCTGGTGGTGTCGTATCAGTGACATGACTCTTCTCTCATTTTAATATCTTACTTTACTGTCTTCCTTTGCTTTAGAGTATCTGCTCAGAGAGGAAACAGCATACTCAGGAATGATGTCAGGCTCTGTAGATGTGGGTCAGCAGGAGAGACGACACTTTGCTGTATTCTTTCTTTGTTTACTTGTTTATCACCTGCTCCTTTTTCTTTCTTCATCTCTCTGCTGTTCATCAATCTTTCTGTCCCCATGCTGCTGATCCAACCACTGCTATCTACTGCCTGCAGCAAACTGCCCAGTGCACATGACCATGAAACTGCAGTGAATCAAGTCATGGGCAAGTGTGTGTTACTGGCCTCCACAGGGTGGAAACAATATTGCACTCTGGGAGGATGGACAGTATGGCCTCGAGGGGTAATCGGAAAATAAAAGCCCATTTCACAAATGAAAACATGAATATAACAACACAAATGCTAAAAAAAACATCATTCTGTTGACCTGCAGGTATAATTTAAGCCACACATTTATGGAATTTGTCTGAATTAAAGCTGTTGTAATTATCCATTTTGAATATTTTTGCGATGAATTGCTTTAAAATGTCAGGAAATTGTCCAAGTCGATGTCTTTAATTGCTTGTTTTGTCCAACAAACAGTCCAAAACCACCGATATTGGATTTACAATGATACAAAACTGCGAAATAGAAGCAAATCTTTACAACCAAGAAGCTAGAAACAGCAAACACTATTTGGCATTTTTGCTAAATAAATTACTTTAACAATAACTCAATTGTCTTTAACTTTCTATTGATCATTTAATCAGTTCATAAATTAAGCATTTTACCACTAGTCTGCATGTATGACTTGGAAACTACTGCTTAAACTGTTGTGCAATGAATAGAAGAAACATTAGAGCTACTTTCTCCAACAGTTAAACGTTAAATCATTAATTGATTATCAAAATAGTTGGTGATTTAATTTTCTCTCCTTTGACTAATCAATTAAACTAATCTAAAAAAATTAAATTACTCAGCTCACAGGGCATTCAGTCGGTCAAGCCGATCAAAATGTCCAACAAACCAAGCATTCCTGTTTGACCAGCACACACACACACACACACACCTCATCTCATCTGTAAGCATGAATCCAAACATGGACAGTTGTTTGTTGTTTGTTTGTGCCTCATAGATCCGAGCAGTAAAAGCCCACCCATAGGAGGAGAAGAGAGTAAGCAGTTTATGTGTTTATGCATGTGTAAAAGAAAACATTTGCTTTATCCTCCATGAGCGGCCGCCAGTTTCAAAGCCAATAACCTGGGTGAAGTTTACCTCCCTCCTGCGAAATATGATGAGAGGTAAATGAGAAAGCAGTTTCAACAACCAAGAAAGAAACTGCTGCTCAACTAAGATACATTTACTGACTGAGATTTTCTGCCTTTACATGCACAGATACTGTTTACAATTATTTTTCTGTGGTGTTTGGCTCCCTCTTGTGGCAATCTAGGACTTTTACAGCTTACAGAGGACACTTAAATCTTTCAGGTGTTCACAAGCCTTATGAATTATTCATCTATGCGTGATGAGAAAGATGGGTGCAAAGCAATTTCAGTCACTAGAGTTACAGCCTTAATATATATGGAGAAGCTAATATAGAGCATGTGAAACTAATCCATGGTAAAGTGAGTTGTCTGCCTCTGAGCTGGAATCAGTGCAATATAAGGGAATACCGAGAGCTGATTTTGATGCTAACAGATAAGGGCTGAGTGTTTAGCGTGTGCTACATTAAGGTCAGTGAAACTAAACATAAACTCTCTGCTTATGCAGCACAATATATACAAGGTGCAGTTCCTTTTCTGACCACTTAGAGGAAGCAACACGCTGAGAGAAAAGAGAATCACAGTTGTTTGGAAGGAAGCGTTGCCTCATGGTTGTTGTTTTTTTTTTTTACTAACTTTAAAAGACAAACTGAGGAGTATTTAACAAAATGAGATTATTAATTGAAGCAGCCTTACTTCAGTGAATTAGGCTTATTTTTTTTAAGGAAATTTGGTGACACTTCAAACCCATCAGCCCCTCATTACTGGTGTACTGTAAATAGATTTAAATTGCACTGAATGTCAAATTTAATTTGACATGTGCTGCACTTAGTGCCTAATTAGAATATAGAGCTCACACTTGTATTAAAAGAATCTGCACAGTCTCTACATCCACATGTTTTCACTCTCTTTTCTTCATTATGAATTGATGAGATTTGTGCTCGACACTTTGGGTTTTAAAGCCATGAACGTGCAGTTTTTGTTTTGGCTGTTTAAACCGAGCTTGAATTAGTCTGATCCATTTAGCAAGGACAAATAGTTGAATGACAAATGATACATTTTTTGCTTTTTTGCACACTCCAGACAGGCTTTTCACAACGAGCACCACTTTACTGCAGTAGGTTTCCTAAAACATCCTCTGGTTTGTGTCGCACTGCGTTTAATCATATTAGCATTATGTTCCACTGAACCTCTGCATTCTCCAGTCTAATTAAACCAAACACCTCCTGCTATAATGTTAAGACACAAACATGGACACTTACTCATGAACAAAAGGAAGTACTTTAGCACTGTGTTTCACCTGCACAGAGCACAACATCGGCGCATTAGCATTGTGCAATTTGATGTTCCATTAAAGTATACCTCATGGACTTTAATGTGATTTTCTACACTTTCTGGGGCTCACCGTATAGTCCTATGTGGTACTGAATGAAAACATTTCCATCTTGTTGGTCAAAATTTCAATTTCACACTCATATATTCTGCATTATGTCCCACCACAATATCCTGAATCAATAGGAGAGTACAAGCGATTGGATGCAATTAAGACCCTCTAAACATGTGGCTTCATTGTGGCTCCGAACTCCACTTAGAAACTTTGCACATTGTTTGAGGACTTCAATACCCAGAAACCATTTAGCTAGGTGTCAGAAATGAGTGTCCTCTTTAGACCTAAAACTCCCAACAGAACACAAACAGTACAAACAACTCGCTGCACTCACACACTAACAAATATATGCTGATATAAAAGCAAAAAGAATTTATTTGCTGGTGTCAGATAATGCGATTCTCTTGAGACAAAACTCAAAAGCTGAGTCGAGCTGAGAGAAAATAAAACCACCTCACCGCACTCACAGATTTTATCCACTAGTTTTAAGAAAAGCAGGATTTTAAGACCAATATAGGATAAAACAGTGTGGTGGTTCTGTGCATTGCTGTGATTTATCTCCGAGCCTCTTTGAGTTTTCTTTTGTAACCGATTTCAAGCTCCTTATCTTGTAGAACCACCAGTAAACCTGCTGACTGTTGAGCCTTATCACTAAGAACAGGAGACACGGATGTCCTGGTGCTCCTGCATCAGTCAGGCCTGTATGCTGCATCTTACCGGCACGCGACAGCTGTGTTCTCTAAACAGACGTGGATGAAAGCACATTTCAGGCCAATCTAAGGGCATAATGAGGCTGAGAGATGCTTCTGTCCTTCAGCCCTAAAAGCCCTAAATTACTGAAATATTATTAGGGAAATGAGCCCTTTTTCTAAAATATGCTTGACAGGTCAGCTTTCTGAGATCAATGTGTGCGAGAACATGAAGAGTGCAATGTCTCAAACACACCCGAATCACAGCGTCTGCGTGTGAATTTGCACGTAAGGTCAAGTCCGATGAAAATAAGAGTCATGAAGGTATCATTTACAGCTCAGGTCAGCAACAGGACAACATGAAGCATATCCAGACACAGCCCTATCTCATAAGAGCTGATCTGATATTGATACTGCAGAATAATTTAAAAAATCTGATAAAATATTTGGACCAATGCTTTTTTTTTTTTTTTTAAGTATTTTGGGGAACTTTTTGCCTTAAAGTGGGGAAGAAAGGGACCAAAGGTGACGTCTTTATATTGTTTTCCAAACAACTGTCTAAATTCAATTTACAACTCAATAAAACAGTAAAAAGACAAAATATCCTCATCCCGTTTGGTATTTTTGCTTAATAAATGACTTAAATGAAAAAATATTTTACAGTTGAACAACGGAATTCTTTATCAAAGATGATTCTCAACAGTAAACATCACTGCGCTAATTGCTAGTTTTGTTAACGATGGATCAAATGACTGCAATGCGGAAGATGTCGCTCGTTGTGACAAAACCACAAAGTTTTAGCTGCTTTGAGCTCATTGTTTTGGTTTTATGTCCCGTGACTTTCACCGCTCTCATCGCCCTCGTTTTCAACGTTAGCAAAAAGCCCTAATAAAACCCATTGCACACTACCTGCTCAGCACCAAACAGCAGATAGACATCGTTAGCTAACAATGCTTATGAACACCGGAGCATTTAGCACCTAGAGGAACCAGGAACTTTTCTCATGAGCTGGTGGAGACCAAACCAGAGCTAAAAGTAGAGTGAATATTGGACTGACTGCTGGATGAGTACATGAGCAACTGTTAGCTAACAAGTTTTCCATAAGAACTTATACAAGAAGATATTACTGTATATAAAATTTAAGTTTACAGCTTTCTGCCCCCAAGTGGCCAAAAAATGTTTATACATGACACGTGGATGTTAAGCACATACAGACCACTGCCCCTAAACTGGAATCTGACAAGAATATATCAGATGACATAATTTTTTGTTTGTTTTTACATAAACACATAACAATAAATATAACATTTACATTTAAACACTCTCAAATATCACTAGTATTGGACTCAAAAAGGCAGTACTGGCCAGTTTCTCATAAATAAACAAATAAATGATGCAGTGAAGCTCTTGAGGAGACTTTCAGCTGTCATGTCTAAGAAGTGCTCTTATTGTTTAGACATAACATGGTAACATGGTATCTCTCCCCTGACTGTCTCTCTGTCACTCTACATCTTTCTCTCCGTCGCCCTCGCGCACTTTATTTCTTCCTCTGTCACTCTATCGACACTCACAAAGCAGAATCCAGACGCCCGACATGCTGTAAATGGACTTAAAAAACTTAGATAAGGATACATTTAATACTGCTGGATGATGGTTGCAGTCTGCTGGATCAGCCAGGCAGATAAGATCACATTAGGACGAGAGGGAGTTTGGGTGTGGCTGGACCAGACAGTCCATAAAACACGATTAATGTCCATTAACAACACAGCGGAGTTCATGTAGGTAGACTGCTGTAACGGTAGCCACCGTGCATACCTCTATTAGCACTGCAGCCGATCCCTTCTCAAATGTCAAAGCAGATCCGAATAATCACGTCAGAACCCAAAACTCCACTTCGCTTCACATGAGACAAAACGCTGGAGGAGGCAGAGCTTCCTCTGGTATGTTTGATGAAAGTCTGCTGTGCACATACTATACAGAAGATGTGCTGTGTTGTTAGTGATTTATTATTCAAAATATCAACAAAGTTTTCTGTTGGAACACCTAAAGAAGAGTTGATGCTCCAGTTTGTCACTCACCGTCAGTAACAAGTAACACGATCACGATTTCAGATTATTTTCTTGATTAATCATTTGGTCACCAATCACCATTCTAAAACGATAGTCATCGTGCAATTGAGGAGCTAAAAACCAGACTATGTTCAACATTTTTGCTTGAAAACGACTGTTGAAATCAGTGGCGGCTGTCTGAGGGGCAGAGGCTAATAAATGAAAAAGGAAAGTCACGATGCATTTATGGTGAAACCCTGATTAAAATTCTTTTATTACGAGACTCAGATGACTCATAACTATTTAACCATTTAGAAGCACATGGAGGCCAACTAGTTTTCTAGCAGCCTATATGGTACTGCATCACATTTCCTCCACTGGAAGGCCACCATATAGGGCACTTGTCTTGCCACGTCTTGTATACTGAGCCACATTAGAGAGCACAAACTTTATGTTTTATGGACCATAGAGGCATCCAAGAGGGCACATCTATGGCATTTTCAAACATGGAGGCCCACCCCTTCTTGAGTCCACCAGTGGTTGCATTTTCTATCATACAATTAATCGATTAATTGAATATTAATTGACATTTCATCTCTACTGCCAATCAGTGTAGTCTGTGGTGTCACTGTACATATATTACTTTATTGAATTAAAAAAAAAAAAGTTGAAAACTGCCTGATCAGATTTATAATCTTGTGTTTTTGGAATCTGTACTGGTATCAAACTATTTCAGACAATATCGAGCCCAAACACCTGCAAACTCCCTCTCACAGAGAGCTCCTCCTAATTGTTTCTAACTGGCCACAAATCTCATCAGGACCAATCAACGAGGCACCGCTCAGTGGCGAGTTCCAACAAGGTGCTTGTGGAGATTAGCATGTAATCACCATGGAGACTGATGAGGCTGACTGCAGGACTCCAAGGGAGGCTGAGATTAACGTGCCAAAAGGTTGGAGGAGTACAACGCTGTGTGTGGCGAGGTATGTGAGGACATTTAATACCACCTTAAATCACACATTTCACCTGTACCGCACATTCTGTTATAACCCTATAATGAGAGTAGAGAGGGACTCAAAGGAAAGGACAGCTCCGTCACTACGCTCCATGCACTCCAAACAAATAATGTCGTTGATAACATTATTTTTGTTATTGAATTGACATTGAAACCGGAAGTCAGCTGTCCAGCAGAAGTCTCTAGTGTGCTCGCTCTATGGTCCCCACAATCCGGAAGCTATGCAGGAGATCCGGGTAAGTTTATACCCAGGAAGTCAAACATTTTTGGCTTCATGCGCCACTGAAAGTCCCGTCTCTGGAACAACATCCAGATTTTTCCTTTTTTCCTTAAGAGATCCCTGATCTGTGACTGTCCGCTCAAGATAGCTTTGCTCTCTAATGTTTTCCATTTTGTTATTTTGTAGCAAACAACACGACATTACTAGCTTTAGCGATAGGTCAAAAGTACATGCAAAGAGAGAGAGAGAGAGAGAGAGAGAGAGAGAGAGAGAGAGAGAGAGAGAGAGAGAGAGAGAGAGAGAGAGAGAGAGAGCTACAGGTCAATCCCCAGTAAGATAGAACATTTAAGTATCTGTCTGCCTCTAATGTTTACATCTGGGTATTGGGTGGTTATTTATTTATCTGTAACCGTCTGTCTGAGGTCAACTTCGGTCTCCTGCTGGCACTGTGCCAGCTGTCTCCAAGGCAACCGGGTACACGAGCCACAAATAGCTCCTCCGAGCAGAGTATCCCTCCGCTGTGCCGAGGCCATATCAAACCCCATCACACACCTCAATATTTCACATCCCTCCACAGCAACAGAACGATCTCATCGAGGAACAGGAGAAACTCATCATGTGCAGTTTTGAACTCTCCTTTGCCTGAATTCAACATAGTTGTTAATTGTGTATTACAGAACGTCTATTTTAGTGCAATGTCAAATTCTAGCCAGAAGCTGGCTCATGTTCTGATAAGGGTTTTTACCTGAACAAGTGTGCTAAGAGTTAATACAATTTTGACAACTTACAAATAATTTAGTGATTTTTTTAAAGTAAAAATACCAAACAGAATGAAGAGTTTTCTTTTATTTCACTGTTTTATTTAGTTGTGAACTGAATGTCTTCTTGTTCAGGACAGTTGGTTGGACAAAACAAACAATCTGAAGACATAATTTTTGATGTGATGGGCATTAATTTGTCATTTTCATATTTTTTTTCTAATAAAAATATTAATCAGTTAAAAAGTAAATGTGCATTTCATGTTTTCACATGAAAAATCATGTGTTTGAATCAAATTTTTTTTCAAATTGAAAATCACATGTACTATTTGAGAATTTATCACATGTGAAACGCTGTTTCTTACATTTCACATGCAAAATCTCATGTGCCTATATGTTCATGTTAAATTATGTTAAATGTGTTTTTTTTTTAAATAAATTTACAGTGTATCTGAACAATCTCAGACAAGCTGGAGGCAAATGTACAAATGATCTATATTACATACAGTGACTTATTTATTGTTTATTTATTTGTTTCCCCATTAGCTATTAACAGAACAGCAGCTACAGCTACTCGTCCTGGGCTCCACAAAAAAACAACTGTTAATTCGAAGCCTGTTTTATCTGGATAAAACTCAAAAAATAAACATAATTGTTTTTAAACAACCATCTTGTGACCTCTCTCAACCCTTTATGCTGACAGACATTGTAATTATGTAGAGCTACAGCCATTCAGATAATCGATTAATACTGTAGGTTGAATAAAACAAGCTAATCAAAAGAGATCCCCTTGAGTTTTGGTGAATTTTAACAGCAATTTTTCACAATTTTATTCGCAAAATGATTAAATGATATAAGCTGCAGAGTTGCAGCACTAGATATATGTATTAAATACTCATGGAAGCAAAAGAATTTCATGTTTATTTAATGTTTTACAACCACAGACGTTCCCCTAATGAAAGAAACGATGCAAGTTTCATAACTCCTGGGCGCAGAAGGCTTGTCGACTTGGTCCCCTCATAACAAGTAGTACAAGTAGTATATTTTTATTTTTAGCCTAGTAACAAGATGACACTACATTCTGTAAATGTTTTAGGCTCCCCAACACTGTAGAAGTGATCACGAGCCTAATGAGTAAACCTCAAAAAAACCTCCTTAAGGATCATCTGAAATTACACTTTAATCTTCGTCGTCTTTGGAGGACAAATCCTAATATCCATCATACTCTTCTGGCCTGTGTGGTGTATGTGTGCGTCTTGGCGCTGTGCTCTAATCCATGTGGAATGATAACCCTCCCTGACATTATAAAGGTTAATTAGACATGAACTTTCCATTATAGATACTGATAGCTCATCCTAATCCATGTATACACACACACAGCATGTATTTTCCGTACATACACACACACATACACACACACACAAAAAACACGAAGCATACTCGAGCGCAACAGGATGCAGCCACTTCAGGACGGGTATCCTGACCTAACTCTGGTGGGCATGCTCAGTAGAGCTATGCAAATGCGACCCTGACGATAACACTTTGGCAGGCTGTCATGGCAACACGTCAAGTAGCAGGCATGTGGCCACTGGCAGAAGACGGAGGGAGGAGGAGGAGGAGGAGGGAAAGGGGTGAAGGATGGAGGAGATGTTTTTTAAAAAGGAATAAAAAAAGGGGGAGTGAAAGGAAAACGGAAGCAACGGTGACGAGAAAAAAGATAAAAGAGAGGAAAATCTCAGGCAAGGGAGGTGAGAGGGTGATGGAGTGAATATGGGGGTAAAAAAAAGCAGCTAGTGATCTTGTAAACTGGGCTAATGGGTCTCCAGGTGTCAGCCAGCATCTGTTTTCTATTAGAGACAGGTGTGAGATTAATTTATTACTAATTGTACCAGATCAATCTTTTTTTCCTTTATTTGATCTTTTATTACTTTAGCTGGCTTGTTAACACAAGCACACATATGGAAACGAGTGGGGCCACACATTTAACATAAATAAAGATGGACGACGCGTCTCAACTTCCTCCCATTGTACAAAAATGAAGCCAAAATATCCTGGATACGAGCGCTGCCATCTTGTGCTGGTGATGTCATTCGGAGCCAGAGTTCCCGCCCATACGCCGGCCGGCCCAATCGCGATCCGGTTTCAGCTGTCAATCATGACGTGATTACGTGATCTGAAAAGAACGTGAGAAGCACCATCCTTTCTTCCTGTTATTATGTTTAATTGATTTTTCTTCATTAAAATCTATATAGGAACTGGAAAAATGTCTCAAAGCATCAGATGGAATGAAGGAGAGCTGAGTTTACACAACAAGGTCAAATTTGGAAAAATATGCCGCTGTGACATATTATTAGTGGTCGTATTAATATTGCTTGCACATATTTGCGCTTTAACTGTGAAATTAAACTGATTATTTTATTGTACGTGTGCTGTTTTTGTGCTGATTTTAGTGAATATAGTGTGTGTGTGTGTGTGTGTGTGCGCGTGTGCGCGTGTGCATACCTACGTGACAGAGTCAAATAGAAATGAAACAGGAAGTAGGCATGTTTGCGTCTTTGATGGTGTTCTGTTTGTTTGAAGGGTGCTGTTCATATGCCACAATAAACAAGCATATTGTGTGTGTGTGTGTGTGTGTGTGTGTGTGTGTGTGTGTGTGTGTGTGTGTGTGTGTGTGTGTGTGTG